>CAKNXH010002100.1:109599-139396 GCA_932178445.1 Andricus quercusramuli | reverse complement strand
TTTTTTTTCAGAAAATTTATTTTCTCAACTTAACTCAACTTCAATTGAACTAATTGAAAAAATCATAAGTGACCTATAATTATATTTAAAAATTCAACTATTTGCTTCTAAATAAACTGTTCTGCTAAAAGTTCTACTGTTTTAAAAAAAATTCATATCTTTGGCTTGAAAATTCAACAATTAGTTAGAAAATCAAACTATTTTGTTATAAATTTAGCTTTTTGATTGAAAAATTATATTTTTGGGTTGAAAATTCGACTTTTCTGTAGATGATTGATCTTTTTGGCTCTAAAATTAAATAGTTTTGTTGAAAATTCATGCATTTTGCAACAGTAACCTTCCTGGTCAAAAATTCATCTTTTTGGCTTTAATTTTTTCTTTTTTTTCAAATTATTTTTTTTATCTGAAAATTTAACTATTCAATTTTTGTTTGATACTTTATCCTGCATATTGTATAAGTTGATAATTCAACTATTTCGTAGAAAATTGATATATTCTGTGGAAAATTCGTCTTTCTGAGTGAAAAATTATTCTCGTTTGTTGAGAGTTCAACTTTTTGGTTGAGAATTCAAATTATTTTTTTTCTAATTCAAAAATTCACTGTTTTAGAAAAATCTGACATTTTAGCTTAAAATCTTTATTTTTTTTTGGTTGAAAATTATTTTTTCGTAGTAGAAAAGTAATCTTCTTTGTTTGCGAATGAACCTTTTTTGATGAGAACTCAACTGTCTTGTAAAAAATTGGTCTCTGTCTTAAAAATTCAACTATTTTGTTGAAAATGAAATTAATTTTAGGAAATTTAATTATTTTGTTAATGTTACAATTTCTTTTCGGAAATTCAACCATGTTTTCAAAAATTCATCCTTTTGGATTTTTTCTTTATCTTGAAAATTAATCTCTTTGGGTAGAGAATTTTTTTTAGAAAATTCAACTATTTTTTTCATGCCAAAAAGCTGAATTTTTTCCAAATCAGAGGAATCTTCAACTAAGAAAGATGACTTTCTTACCATAAGGGATGAATTGTATATCAAAAAGGAATTTTCAACACGGTGAAATGAACGAAAAAATTTTAACAAAATCCATTCATGTTTTGATGAAAAGATGAATTTTCAACTTATAAAGGATAAATTCCAACCCAAAAATGAAATAGATGAATTTTTTGACCAAACAAAAGTTCATTTTTGACCAAAAAAAGCTAATTTTTAACACAAGAGTTAAATTTTCAACCGAACGGCTGAATCTTTAAAAAAAAAAGTTTTCATCCAAGTAACTCAAATTTCAAACAAGTGTTTGACTTTTCAACCAGAAAATAATAATTTTCCAATAAGGAAATTACTGTTCTACCAAAAAAGACGAGTTTTCAAGAAAATACATAAATTTTTCACAAAATTGTTGAACGTAGAAGAAAAAAAATATTTATCTACAAAACAGTTGAGATTTCAACCCGAAAACGTAATTTTTCAACGAAAAAGTTTATTTTCTATCAAATAGTTAAATTTGACCAAAAAAACACAGTCCCAAGGGAAAAGAATGATTTTTTTAACCTAATTTTTGAATTTTCAACTAGGAAAAAAATTTTCAACTGAGATTATCAATCTTCAACAAAAAATTAAATAGTCATATTTTTAGTGGAAAAAATTAATTCTCAGCCAAAATATAACGTGATTTCAACCAAAGAGTTGAATTTTCAACAAAAGAGTTCATCATTCATCCCAAAAGATGATTTTGTAACGAAGAAGATTAATTTAAATTTAGGCCAAAATTTTAAATCGAATTACTTGAATTAATTATTTAAATAAATTCATAAAATTAATTAAATTTTCAACCAAATAGTTGAATCTTCAACCAAAAATAGCAAAACATTTATCAAACAAGATTATCTTTCTAATGAAAAAGACGAATTTTCAAAAAAATACGTTAATTTTTCACAAATTTGTTGAATTTTGAAGTAAAAAACAGGACGAAGAATCTACCTGAATAGTAGAATTTTCAACCTGAAAATATTATTTTTCAACAAAAAAGTATATTTTCTACTAAATGGTTACATTCTCATAACAATAGTTGAATTTTCACGAATTTTCAACGAAAAAGAATAACTTTTCAACAAAATTTCTGAATTTTCTACTAGAATAATTCCATTTTTAATTTGAAATATCAATTTTCAACAAAAAATAAATAGTCACAATTATAGTTAAAAAAAAAATTAATTCCTCGCCGAAGCATAACGCTTTTACAACAAAATAGTTGAATTTTGAACCAAAGAGATGAATTTTCAACTAAAATGATGAATCTTGAAAAAAGTGAATGTTCAACAAAAGACTTCAACATTAAATACAAAAGATGATTCTTTAACGAAGAAGATTCATTTTCTAAAAACGAAATAGTTAAGTTTTCGACACAAAGAGATGAATCCTAAACCAAAAAATTAATTTTCAAGAAAATAGTAAACATAAACCAATTTCTATCAATTAGTTACATTTTTTACCACAAAGGCTGACTTTTCAACAAAGTGGTGGCATTTTCAACAAAATAATTAAATTTTCAAGCAAATGTTGAAATTTAAAAATAAACTAAAAATATGCAGAAGAAATATAAAAGGAGACTTTTCAGCCAAATAAAGTTGGCTTTTCATATTGAGGCTTTTTATTTTTTGTTTCACCATTTATTAATTTCAAATTTATCATTTTTTTTTTTAATACAAATTTTCAATAATTTAACAATAACAATAAATGGTATAATTATATTTTCTGTGAGAAAAATAAATTGTTAACAAAAAGAAACTAATTTTACATCCGGTAGTTGAATTTTCAACCGGTCAGATAAATTTTCAACCAAAATTGGAATTGGTAAATTTTCAGTTAACAATATGAATTTTCCGCGGAACAAAAGTAAGTGAGTTTTCAACAATAGAGTCTGACTTTTAAAATAATTAGTTGAATTGAAAAAAATTTAATCTCCCCCCCCCCCCTCCCCCAAAATGATTTTGAGTGGAATACACCAAATTTTATTTATTAAATTTATTTTATTCAAGATTATTTTAATTTTTACTTAAACTTATTCAGTTTTGAATTTAAGTTAAATTTAATTTTTTCAATATTTCAGAAAAAAGTTTTTTTACTTATTGTTTACATTTTGGAAATCCAATTTCAAAGACTACTTGGGAAAATTTCATTAAAAGTTTGTTAAAAATGATTTTATTAGAAGTTTTTTAAAAAATTTTATCTGAATTTATTCAATTTTGAATTCAAATTCAATTTTTATTTTTTTATTATTATTTATTTTTATTTATTTGAATAAGTAACTTTTTATTTTAATTCAATTATTGATTAATTAAATGAATTTAAAAATCATGAATCTTAAAATCGTGGAAATCATAATAAATAAATTTATTTCATTGATAAACATTTTTATGAATGAAATTTTATTTAATAAATTTATTTTGTATAATAGTTGAAAAAAAAAATATTTCTATTCAAATTTATTTAGTTTTGAATTTAGGTTTAATTTATCTTATTCAATATTTGAAAAAAAAATTTACTTATTATTAAAATTTTGGAAATTCAATTTCAAAGACTACTTGGGAAAATTTTAATAAAATTGTTTTGAAAATAATTTTAATAGAAGGTTTTCTTGGATTTTTATCTAAATTTATTTTATTTTGAATGAAAATTGAATTTATGTTGTTTGATATTTGAATTTTTCTTATTTACTTATTATTAACTTTTTGGAAATTCAATTTCAAAGAATACTTGGCAAATGTTCAAGAAATAATTTTGAAAAAAAGTTTAAGAAACTTTTAATTTGTTTTAAATGAAAAATAATGGATAATAAATAAATATTATATATATATAAATAATAACAATAATATTATACATTATGTATATATATAATAAATAATCAATTTAAAAATTAAATAAAAAGTATTACATGGAGCTGCTATTCGCATTTTTCGGGGCATTTTCCGGGCACACTATGAAGGGTTTTGGACGTCAACATTTTTTAATTTTGATGTCAAGAAAAAACGAATTTTCTATAAAACAGTCTAATTTTCAACCCAATATTACAAAATATTATTATCAGAATATTTCATAACATTTGCAATTGAAAAAATTATTTTTTAACAAACAAAAAAAAAATCAACAAATCACTACCACTGCTTTCATTCAGAAAGTAGATTTTCAACATAAAACGATAGATTTTCGACAGAAAAGGGAAAAATTTCAATTAAGTACATTTTTGACAAAGTGGTTCAATTTTTGACCAAATTTTTCCAATCAAAAATGGGAAGTCAATGATTATTAATTGTTTGGACATTTAAGACTTTTTTTTCAAAAATTGTTCCTATCATCCAGGAAGTGTGTAGTTAGTTTCAGAAAAATACCTCATTTTCATTATTTGATGGAAACAACAAATACAAAAATTAAAGGAAAAATATTATTCTCAACATTCAGTTAATGTGTCATTAATCCTAAAAAATACTAACTTATTATTTACACGATTGAAAACCGAAACACCTTTTTTTATTATAATGAATCATCATGAAAGCATTAAATCTAATAATAATAATATTCGTTCAACTAATTCACAACTTGTTTAAAAATACTTGCAAATTTGTCACTTATGCAATACAACAAATTCGTGTTCAGATAATTATAAAAAAATTCCTCCTTGGTTGGGGCGTCAAATTCAAAACTAATGGCGTGGAAATTATTTCTTGAACATTTCCCTAGTAGTCTTGGAAATTGAATTTCCAAAAAGTTAGTAAGTAAATAAATATTAATTGTATGTGTTTTTTGAAAAATTTTAATAATAAAAATAGGCAAATGGGTAGTCCAAATAAAATAATTCTATGATTAAAAAATATTTACGATTCATTAGCAGTCAATTGAGTTGACAGCCATCCATTTGCTGACGAATAGTCATTTTTCAAATTGGTTTATGGAATTATCAGTTGAAAATTGACAAAAATCTTTATTTGTTCATCAAATTCATTCTTGTTAAAGTTACGAAGTGGTTAGATCATCAAATGGCCAAGATATGACTTTGTTCAATTAATTTGTTTATGAAATTAACAATCAACTTGGGTTGAAAGAAGAGAAAAACCAAGCGTCGGGATTGGTAGTTCTGGGAGCGATCGTGGTCGTAGCTTCCGGAGCCTACATCTAGGCTAAGTTTCCAAAACTTTTTAAATAATTTTCATATCAACAGTGACATGGGCGATTCGATTTGCGGGTTGGAACTCGGATAATGTTGAATTAGAATACATCAGATTATCATTATGGTTAATTAGTAGAATCTCGACTAGCCTAATTAAGTATCGGTTGATTGTTATTTTTATAAATTAGCATTTTCATTCAACTGACTTTAAAAATGACCATATGTTATTTCCTCGCTGCCCCATGCCAGTCGTCATTAATTCACAAGGACTTGACAAATGTTCATTTTTCCCTGCAAAATTAGACGCTGCTGCCAACAGGGGAGAAGTTGAGGTAGAAATGGAGAATTACTATAAGTTTGGTGCTCCATTCTCTGGCACCGACGGTGAACCCGACTGGCTGAAAGAACCGATACAACTTCCCAATAAATATAAATACTATGAGGTGTATATAAGTATGGTTCCAACCGGCATGTTTAGTTCTGGTCATCTCACGTTCAAGGATGGGCGAACTCCCGATGATCATAAACCTGCTATCCACAAGCCAATGAATTTTAGGTTTATGCTAGGAAGTACGCTCTTCACAAATGACGGAGGATTCGACATGTACAACCCAGACTCCCCACCTGAAAACATGAACCACCGCATCTTCATAACAATACGAAAATCTGCGATGATATATACTGCAGCTATAAAATACTTGGATTATGTGCAACCCTATGCAACCTTCGTCAGACCGATTCTCGCACAGGACTCGTTATCAAATCATGTGCGACAGATAAGGACAGATCTCAGTCGAACCTCTTTCACACCAGGTGGGTAGTTTTGTTGGCCGCGGGAGTGAGCAGGAGGAGGGCGGAGGTCTTTTTATATAAAATAAACCACAAAAACAGACTATTTGGTAGAAACCGGGAGGGCGGGGAGCCAACGTGTAAAGGAGCCTGAGAGTAAAGTTAGGCTAAAACATTTGGCGCGGTCAGCACTAGCTGAGCATCATATAAAAACAGGACATATCAGGACATATCATTCTATCATAGCAGAAACGTACAATATTTTTCCAAGAAAACTCAAGGAAGCAATCGACATCTTAAAATACCCTAATAACACCAATAGGGACAATGGACATAATACCAATCCGATTTGGCTTTCTGTTCTCCCAGGTTTTTAAAAAAGACTTGAATGGCCAATCAAGTATTTTAATATTCTTATAACAAAAATCGAAAAAATGGCTACATGCATATGCATGTTGCGAAAGACCTCTTTTACTCTTACCATTCACACAATCTCTTTTGTGTTCACCTATGCGTGTCTTTAATATCCTGCCGGTTTTCCCCAATGTAGAATTTGTTGCAACCAGTACATGGAACCAGCTAGGAAGAGTTAAGATTTTATGATTTTTATTATTAGTTTATTATACGTTCCGTGAACATTGCAGTTCACTTCTTCAGGGCTGACCTTCTTCTTGTAGCAAAGTCTATATTGGATAACCCGGGAGAACGGTGAGCCAACAACGTCTAGAGGAACGCAATCACTTTTATTTCTTGGTGTTTTTTGGAATGTTACGATTTTCATCAACCCTTTCATTAATAACACTCTCGAAAAGCGGAAGAGGACAATTATTCAAAAGAAGCATTTCTTCAATAAACTTAAAATTTTCAATCCGAATGTTTTTAATTTAACACCTCTATCAATTAAATGATGATGGTTTTTTCAACTTCAAGTTTTCTCTTATGTATTTTGCCTTCAAGATTAGCATACGAACATTTTTTGTTTTTATTTTAATTCAATTCAACCATGAAAACACACACAAAGCCGTGTCGAAACGTCGGTTAATTGTGGGGATTTGGACACTTTTATTTACTTGAAATAAAAGTTTGAGGTTTTTATTTGGAACGGATGACCAACATAATTTTTTCTTTTTCTTCTCTTCGAGAGTTTCTAATTGGTTGATATCTGAATCGACTACATGCGCGCGCGAAATATGAAAACCAACTGAATTCAAAATAAAATTTTTTGTTTTCGAATTTTCAGGTAGACCCCGCCTTGGACATCCGTAATTTTGCCTCGGTAATCTTTCGTCTCATATTGGTTGCATTTTCATTCGAAAAGTATCGAGAATTACGACGCCAGCGCTATCTACTGACGTTTGTTTTTTTGCTGACAAGGAGATGCTGCAGGATGTGCGTCGCGGATTTGACTCAGGCAACGCACTTCTCGCGACATTTTCTTGTAAGCTTTTTTACAAATACGTTCATTTTGTAACTGCTTTAAAATTTATCTGCAACACATTTAAGCTTCTTTTTTTCTGTGTCAAAACTCATTTACTGCCTTGATTCACTTTGACAATTTTACAAATTATTGATGCACCTTTGACGTGATAATACAGATTTAATGACATTGCTTCGAAAAAAAGTTTGAATCGCAACATTACCAGACACCCAGTTTACTTCTGTAAGAGGACACAAATAACCACAAAAATTCCTTAAGGATATTTCTATATTTTCAATTTCGAAACAAATTTTACCGTTTTTTTTCATTTGTCACCTTAAAGTTTTCTAAATGTTGGACAGTCTACCTATCCTGAGGATATCCCATTAATTTCATAAATTTCTCGAAATGTATACATGAGATTTTGTCATTCACACATTCGCGGAATTTCATCGAAAGAGGGTGCTATTCCAGAAGATGGAACCAACTCCAGGCGAAAAATGCGGTTCGGTTTTGTCCCTTGAGCAATTTATGTATACATACTCAAATAAAGAAATTTATCATTCAACAGTAATGAAGTGTTTTTTTTCCCCTCAAGATTTTGCACAAATCTCATTCCTAGCTTAGAGATATCACTAAAAAATGTCCAAGCTTCTCTCTGACATGATCCAAATGTCCAAGCGTATCTGTGTCGATCGCCGAGAATTTCTCGGATCTTCTACCTAAAATTCAATTCATGCTATGGATTAGGACAAATGTGGTAAAAAAGTGAGTGCGTTGAACGCAATCTTCGGAATCTCATCTGTAATTCGAGTCAAAAAAAACTTTGGAAATCTTCAAGGGTTCCCGAGATATGGCTCAAAACGTCCAAGCATCTCTGTGTCAAGTTTCAATTGCCGAGAATTTTTTGGGTTTTGTACCTAAACTTCAACTTGTCGCAAGACCCAGGGAAGTTGCAGAAAAAAATCTGGAGTTCGCAGGACGCAATCCCTGAAAGCGTGTCTTCAATTATTTTAGAATAAACTTAAGAAAAGTTCAGAAATTCGCGAGACATGATCCAAATGTCAAAGCGTATCTGTGTCGCTCGCCAAAAATTTCTCGGATTTTCTACCTAAAATTTAATTCATGCTATGGATAAGGACAAACGTGTCAAAAAAGTGATATGTGTATCACGCAATCTTCAGAAAATCTCGTCTGTAATTCGAGTCAAAAAAATTCTAAAAATATTTCAGGATCCCCGAGACATGACTGAAAATGTCCAAGCATCTCTGTGTCGAGTTCCAGTCACCGAAATTTTTCGGGTTTTGTACAACTTCAACTTATCTGATGTCCCAGGAAAGATGCAAGAAATATCTTGAATTCAGAGCTCATCCAAAAATCAATTTTTTTTTTTTTTTTTAATTTTCAACCCTTTCTTCCCCAATGCAGAAAACCATGAAACTCTGAGCGTTCTGAGAAATCTTACTTACTTTAATTTTTTTTTTCAATTTAGAAGGATAGATTTTTCATTATTTTTGTATTGCTTTCATATTTTATTAAAGGAATTCAATTATGAAACAAGCAGTTACACTTTAATCCAGAACAGAATAATTTGTAAATAAACATTTGTATTTTCAAGCAAGAAAATATTCAATTTTTAACAAAAGGAATAAATTCGCCAACCAATTCTTTAATTCTGAAGCCAAGAAAACAAATTTTCTATGAAACAGTTTAATTTTCAACCCAAGTGAGAATTTCTCAGGTTACGGAAACACACATTTTTCAGGTTAAAAAATGCGATATAAGTTAATCTAGTTATAACGATTATTAATGACACTAATAAATTTTCAGTGTTGACATCTTGTATCAGGATATTATTCTTGAGATGAAAAAAGTTTCCACAGAGGACAAAAATTTTTCTGATAAAAATGCGGTACTAGTAAATCTGTTTACAGCGATTGCTTACAACGATTACAATTGCTGTTAGTTGCCAATATTTTATGTGCTAATGTTATTTTTTTGGGAAAGAAGAAAGTGACTCTGCTGAAAATAAAAATTGTTTATTTGAAAAAATGTAAGATAAGTGAATTTGTTAAGAAAAATTTGCATCATCATTAAGTGGTAATATCTTGTATCAAGCTTTTTTCTTCGAGATAAAATGCAATCATCTCGTAGAAAATAAAAACTTTATTTATTTATTTGGAAATTCTCTGGAAGTCAATTTTCTTTCTAAAGAAGATAATATCAATGATGAAATCAGTATAAATCATACATTCAAATGTCGAAAATGCAGCATGTGTCAATTTCTTCCATTAATTTGTTTATAACAACTTTGACTCATTCAATTTATAATAAAAATTGTCTTCCATGAATAGTATATGTTATAAGTCTATTTATTTTTTTGAGAAAATATTAGTAAAAGAAGCCGAGTAGGTGGTACAAATAAAAAATACTGTTCAAGGTAGTACAGAATAAATAGGAAGAATTCTCAACGAAAACAATATCCAAACTATATTTAAGCCACCTGCAAAAATAGGACAACTTCTAAACAACCCTAAAGGTAAAAAGGAATCTTTCAGTGATCCGGAAGTATATAAAATCCCTTTTTCTTGTGGCAAAGTCTATATTGGAGAAACCGGGAGGGCGGTGAGCCAACATGTAGAGAAACATGGGGGTGAAGTCAGGCTAAAACATTTCACGGAATCAGCAATAGCTGAGCATCATATTTAAAGAGGACATAGCATTTTATTTAACAAAACAACCATTGTCGCAAAAACATAAAATATTTTTTCAAGGAACATAGAGAAGCAATCGAAATCTTGAAACACCCTAATAACATCAATAGGGACAATGGATATAATACCGATCCGATTTGGCTTTCCGCACTCCCGGGTTTTCAAAAAGAGACTTGATCGGCCAATCAAGTTCGACCAGTCCCCACCATGGGGCTATTATTGAAAAAATAACTAATGCTTCCTGTAAATATTTTTTAATTTGAAAGCCTTTTAAGATATTACAAGTATTTTCTTCCATTTGAGGCAAAAGTAATCATTTTAATTCAATTTTTAGTTAGCAATGGCTCATTTTATTAGCTGAACGATCCTTCGCCTTTGAAAATTAAACAAATATTTTCGGCGAACAAAGACACGAGGCCTGGAGCTAGCAAGGTGAAATAGATAAAGTATATGAATCAGATAAATTTAACAGTTTTTAAGAAAAATAACTTGTCAAGGCGCTACCTTGGTAGAGGTGACGTAGCCTATTTACAAATATGACAAAAATGCCTTATAATTGATTCAATAACGTTGAAAATCGTTAAACAATATTTCTCATTTCATCACTATGAAGAAAATTTACTTGTAAATAAGTAGAGAGGATTAATCTTCTACCAAACGAGACAAATTTTTTTTAAAACATAATCAATATATATGAATAAGAATAACTTTCTCGGAGAAAAACAAGATTTTTCAACAAAATAAATTAATTTTCGATCAAAAAGTTCTAACATTTACAAAATTCCAAAAAACAAACGAAAATAAACAGTTAAATCCAAATAACGCACGATATGGAAACATGACAGAGAGAAAAACGCTCCGACGAGAGAAGATTTTTTATATAATAATTGACAAATGGAAATTGAATACAATTTCATCAAGATATTAAAATTTATAATTGTAATGATGAATCTTCAACAACAACAGAATTAATTCTCCAAGAAATAATTCAATTTTCCACCAAAAAAATGAATCTTCAAAATCAAAAAAATAATTTTCTTAAAAAAAGACAAATTTTACCAGAATGAATGAATTTTCAAGCAACTGCTCGAATTTTCAGCTAAGAGGGTGAATTTTCAATCAAAAAAATTATAATTAAATTTTAAAATTAAAAAATGATTAATTTCTAGCTTTAAGAAAAACAAGTTCTCAACAAAATAGTTCAATTTTCAACCCAAGAAATTAATTTTCAACTCAAATGATCAATCTGAAACCAAAATATTAATTTTTCACTAAATAATTTAATTTTCAACGAAAAAGATGCATTTTCAACCAAGAAAATTAGTTTTCTTTCAATCAAGACAAATTTTTGACTGAAAAGGGCGAATTTTCTATAAAAAATACAATTGTTGAATTTTAAATTTATGGAATCAATTTTTAACAAAACAAAACAAATTCTCAACAACATAGTCAAATTCCTAAACCAAGAAATTAATTTTCTTCCAACAAAGAAAAATTTTCATAGAGATAGTGCAATTTTCAACCAAATAGTGTAAATTTTCAGCCTGAAAAATTAAATTTTTATTAATAGTATTTTACCACTAGAAAAGATCCATTTTCAACCAAATTAGTGAATTTTTAAGCAAATTGTGGAATTTTCAACTGAAAGAGTAAATTTTCAATAAAAAAAATTATCTTTGAATTTCAGAAAAAAAAGTTAATAATTTTTAGCAAGAAGAAAAATCAATTCTCAAGGAAATAGTATAATTTTTAAACCAAGAAATTCATTTTCAACTTAAACGATCAATCTGCAACCAAAATATTAATTTCCTACTAAGTAATTTAATTTTCAACAAGGAAGATGCGTTTTCAACCGAGAAAATTAATTTTCTTCCAATCAAGAAAAATTTTCGAGCAAATGGTGAAGTTTTCAACTGAAAAGGGTGAATTTCCTATTAAGAATACAACAGTTAAATTTCAAAAATTTATCAAATTAATTTTTAACAGAAAAGAAGAAATCTTCGACAATATAGTCAAATTTCTAAACCAAGAAATTAATTTTCAACTTTCATGATCAATCTGCGAAAAAAATTAATTTTGTAACCAAATAATTCGATTTTTAACGAAAAAAATGGTTCTTCCACAAAGAAAATTATTTTTTTTTTTTCAGCAAAGAAAAATTTTCATAGAATTCAACAAAAAAGACAAATTTTCAACCCACGAAATATATAAAATTGAAATTTTTCACAAAAAATTTAATTAAAACCAGAAAGTTGAATTTCCAATCCCAAAAGACAAATATAATGAATAATTTTTTAAACAAATAATCAAACTTCCAACGAAGAGAGGAAAGAGTGGAGCCTGCGATAAGGAAAGAAAACTTTTAATCTTGCGAAAATAATAAAATTAAATAAACATTTGATTTAATTTTTATTACTTTCAAAATATAAGTTTTTGTCCTTAAAAATTGTAGTATTTTGTGGAAAATATATTCTTTCGGGTAGAAGAGATTTTTTTTTTCTTACAGTCCGCTTGCTCAATTTCGTGTCGGAAATTCATCTCTTTTAGTTTAAAATTCGTAGGCTCTATTGACTATTCGTTTTCAAAATTTTCATCAATTTCAACTTTGGCAAAAAATCTGCTGAATTCATTTTTCGTTTGAAAATTCAATTATTTGGTAAACTAATTTTTTTTTTAATATTGATCAACTTAGTTTCAAATGATTTCACTGCTGGAAAATTCTTTTTTTTTTTTTTTTTTGTCAAAAATAAATCTTTTTGGTTAAAAATTCACGTTTTCTTTGAAAATTTCATTATTTCAGTGGAAATTAATTCTTTGAATTGAAGATTCAAATATTCAATTTTTAGATGAAAATTTATTGATTTTGTTGAAAATTTATTTACAGTGATAAAAAAAGATTCTTGTTTGTAAAAAATTCAAATTTTGGTTGAAAATTGAATTATTTGGTGAAAAATTCATTTTTCTAGTTATAGATTTATAAGTTTAGTGGAACATTTATTTATTTAGTAAAAGATTTCAATCTTCAGTTGAAAATTTCTGCTTTCGGTAGAACTTAGTTTATTCAATTAAAAATGACCTTTTCCACTTTAAAATTTAACTATTCTTTTTATAATTGAAAATTTACATTTCTTAGTTCAAAATTCGTTTAATTGGTGAAGAATTCATTTTTTTAGTTGAAGATTGAGCACTTTAGATAACAATCTATTTCTTTGTTTGAAAATTCAAATATTTTGTAAATAATAAATTTTTTTCAAAATTTATGCTTTCAACTAAAAATGTAACGATTTTATTTTTAGTTGAAAATTTACCTTTTTGAGATGAAAATTAAATTATTTGGTGAAGAATTCATTTTTTTTGTTGAAGGATGATCACTTTAATTGACAATTTATTTATTTGGTTGAAAAATTAAATATCTTGTTCAAAGTTCACTTTTTGAAATTAATTTATATGACAAAAAAATCCAACTATTCAATTTTTGTTTGCATATTTGTAATATCAATTAAAAATTGAATTCATTTTTCTCGTTGGAGATATTTTATTTCAGTTGATAATACACGTCTTTTTTAAAAAAATTAAAATGTTTTGTCAAAAATTTGTTTTTTGTTGAAAATTGATTTCATTATTTGAAAAATCAACTATTTCATTTTTAGTTGAAAATTTATTTCTTCTGTTAAAAATGTATTCACTGCGGCAGACATTGATTCTTCTCGATTGAAAATGCATTTCTTTTTCTGATACATAAAGAATTTTTTGTGAACAAAATACATGAATTTTCAACTAAAAATTAGAATGGCGGACAAAAAGTTGAATGGTTAAAATTTTTTATATAAAAATTAATTCAAAAATTAACTAAATTTTGACAATTTAGCAACATTTTCGACCGAAGAAATAAATTTTTAACTGAATTTAGATAATTTGATAATTTTCCAACCCAAAATTGAATAGTTAAATTTTAATTAAAAAAAAATTGATTTTCAATATACAAGTTCCTATCAAAATTGTTCAATTATTGACTAAAATGATTAATTGTTTGCCAAAGAAGATTAATTTTCTATCAAGAAAGGAAAAATTGCAAAATATACATTAATTTTTTAACTAAAAAATATCAATTTTCAACCAAAAATTTAAAAATTAAATTGTTTTATATCAAAATTCATTAAGAAGGAAGCAATTTTCAACAAGATAGCTAAATTTTGAACAAATTATATAAATTTTTAACTAAAGTCATCAATCTTCAACCAAAAAGTTGAATTTTAAAGCGAAAAGATTTATTTCGCCAAATTAATAAATTTTCAACCAAAAAGGTTAATTTAAGATTAAAAAACAAAATCAACAAAAATGATTAATCTTCAAACAATAAAAACAAATTCTTTCCCACATAATTAAATTTTCAATCAAAAGATGAACTTTGTACCTAGAAGAAACATTTTCGACAAAATAAGTTGAATTGTCAACAAAATAAATCAATTCTTAACAAAAAATATATTTTTTCCACAAAGAAAAATCATTTTCTGCAAGCATGAATCAAAATAAATTGTGAAAAAGGGTGAATTTCTAAATTAAAATTAAATAGTTTTATTTATCAGAAAAAATAATTTATAACAAAATAAAAAATTTCCAACAATATATATAAATGACTGATTATCAATCTTCAACTAAAAGGTGAATATTCAGGCGAAAAGTTTTATTTCAACCAATAATTAAATTTTTAACCAAAAAGGTGAATTTTTCACGCGAAAGATATATTTTTCACCAAAACGGAAACTTTTTGAAACAAAATACATGAGCAAAGAAAATAATTAATTTTTAACCACATTGTAGAATTTTTAATTGAACAAGGTAATTTATTATTTAAACATGAAACAGCTAAACTTTAAGTTAAACAAAATTAATTTTCAACCTGAAATCAAAAACTTACATTTCTTTATATAAAAATTGTTTTAAAAAAATTACTTTCAACAAAGATACCTCAATTTTCTACCGAAGAAATAAATTGTCTACTAAAGTTATCAATCTTCAACCAAAAAGAATAATTTTCTATTAATGAGAAATTTTTTTAACACATGATAAATTAATTTTTGAATGAAAAATATAAATTTTCAACGAAAAATAGAATAGTTTAATTTATTCAACTATAAAATAGTTTTAAGAAAATCTTTGAAGAAGATAGCTGAATTTTCAACCAAAGAAATAAATGTTCGAGTAAACTGATCAATTTTAAACAAAAAAGAAAAAATAAACGAATTCTTTATCAAATAATTGAATTTTCAGACAAAATATGAATTTTCTACTGAAAAAGTTAAATTATCAACCAAAAATGGAATATTTAATTTTTTAATTTAACAACTTATTTTCTAACAAAAAAAATTTTGATCAAAATATTTAAATTTGTAACTTGATTTTATTTAAATTTTTAATCATTTTTTTTATTATTATTTATTTACTATTTCAAATAAATTTCCATCTAAAATGATGAATCTTCAACCAGAAAAATGAATTCTTTAAAAATTAGATGAAATTTCAATCAAAATGTACATTTTATACCGTTTAGAATTTTTTTCTTACTCAGTAAATAAAATTTTAACAAAGTCAAAGCATTTTTAACTAAAAAAGGTGAATTTTCAATTAAAAATGAATTTTTGGACTGAATTGATAACTTTTCGGCCAAAAATTAAACAGTCAGTTGAAAAAGTCAGATAAAAAATTATTTTTTGATAAAGGTGTTGCATTTTTAACCATAAAGATGAATTTTATAGTAAAAATAAAATAATTAAATTTTTGGAATAAAAAATGAAAAGTTTTTATATCGACAGAAACGAAACATATTTTTTTAATTTGAGCAAAAGTTGGACAATCAGAAGGAATTTCTGTGATACCTTGATAATATCAGTTTTAGATAAGAAAATGTGTTAATAGGAATATTTCGTTTTATAAACAGACAATTTTATCATTTCTTGAGAGCTTGAAATGTTGCGTAATCCGACAAACTGTGTGTAGTCTCTTCTAAATGAAATATTCTTCAATAGAGAATATTTATTTTTATTTTCTGAAAAGAGATTTCGACTATTTTGACCTTTTATTTCAAAATTATCGAAAATAAAATAAATTTTTGATTCGAACTATTATTTCTTGGTCTATAAATGACAGAAGTTTCTATTCCTTTTTTTGTTGAACATTAATTTTTTTAACTGAATTTTTTAAAAAATATTTTTCCAAACCTAAAATTCAACTGATCTAGCTAAATATTCAATCATTTTATTTGAAAATTCATATTATTGCTTGAAAATTGAACATTTTTGTTGAATTTTGAATCCTTTCACTGAAAAATCTTTCTTGGTTCAAAATTTGCTTTTTTCCTGGAATTCACGGGTTTTTAATTTAAAATTGAAATTATTTTTTTTTAAATGTCAACTATTACATTTTACGTTAAGAATTCATATTTTCCGGTTGGAATTTTAATACTTGGTTGAAAGTAAAACTCATTTCTCAAAATTTAATTTTTTTGGTTAATGATTCGTCATTTAAATCGAAGATCATCTCTTTGGTTGAAAATGTAACTAATTTCTTGAAAATTGAACTATTTTGTTAAAAATTCGTTTCTTTTCGTTGAAAATTGATTTTCAACTTGGACATTGAAATATTTCAATTAAGAATTCACCGATGAAGTTGAAAATTCATCATTTTGATTGAAAATTGGATTATGTTGTTGCGAATTTTTTTTCCAAATAATTTTCACTAAAAATTAAATTAATTTATTACAGGATTTCATCATATCAGTAAAAATTCATCCGCTTGGCTGAAAATCAATTTTTCAACTGAAAATTGATTTATTCAATTTTTTCTCGAAAATGTATCTTTTTTAGTTGAAATTCATATTTTTTGTTAAAAATTTGTATTTTTTAGTAAAGACTGAATCTTTTCGGTTGAAAAGTCATTATTTTTGTTGCTATAACTTCCTTTTAGTGTTGAAAATGCATAGTTTCAGTTAAAACTTTATCTTCTCAAATGAAAATTCAACTATTGTTTTGAAAAATCATTCGTTTCTGTATAAACTTAATTTTTAAAATTAAAAGTCAAATTATTTTAGTTTTCGTTGAAACTTTTTTCGCTGAAAACTCTTGAAGTTTTGCAACGGAAATTGAATTAGTTGGTTTGAAGTTAAACTCTTTTGTTAAAAATTAATTTTTTCTGTTGAAGATTCATTATTTGAATTGATGATTCATCTCTCTGGTTGAAAATGTGACTATTATCACGAAAATTCCTTTTTTTTCGGAAATTAATTTTTTAAATTGAAAAATGGTGTTGAATTTTTTCTTCGAAAATTAATTTTTAATCCAAAATTTGACTATTACAGTTAAAAATTCATCGATTGATTTGAAAATTCATAATTTTGGTTGAAAATTGAACTATTGTGTTGAATGTTCTTATTTTTTTGTTAAAAAATAATTATTTAACTGAAAATGTAATACTTCTAGTTTAATATTTTATCATATTAGTGGAGAATTCATCTGTCTGACTTAAAAGCCAGTTTTTCACTGAAAATTAATCTATTGAGTATTTTTTAGAGAGTGTATTTTTTTAGTTGAAAATTCATGTTTTTTGTTGAAAAATCGTCTTTTTTAGTAAAAAATTAATCTTTTTGGTTGAAAATTAATTATTTTTTTCGTTCAAATTTCCTTTTTTTTTGCTGTAAAAAATGTATAGTTTAGTTGAAAATTTATCTTTTCAGTTGGAAATTCAACTTGTTGGTTAAATTTTATAGTCTGTGTTTATTGGAAATAATTTTCTCAGTTGAAAATGCGTCTTTTTTGCTTGAATTTAACGATTTTTGACTCAAAATTAAAATCTTTTTTTAATGAAAATTTCTTCTATTCAAGATTCTTAATTTGAATTGAAAATTCATCTCTTTGTTTGAAAATATAACTACTTTGTTGCTAATTTCTTTTTTTTTAAATTAATATTTTAGCTGAAAAATTTTTCTGAAAATTGATTGCTCAACTGAAAATTCAATTAATCTAATTGAATATTTTATCATTCCCATTAAAAATTCATCTGTTTGATTAAAATATTATCATTTTTAGTTGAAAATTCAGGTTATTCGTTGAAAATTTGTCTTTTTTGGTAGAAAATTAATCTTTTTTGTTTTAAAACTAAACCACCTGGTTAGGAATTTAATTATAGTGTTAAAAATACTTTTTTGTGCATGAAGGTTTATTAAAAAGAAAATATTTAATTTTCTATTTTATTATGAAAACGTATTCGTTTTACTTGAAAATCCCACCACACAAACCACGAAAAAAATAATAGACAGAAGTTGTTCACTCAGAAAAGAGCTACAGATTTTTCATTCATCATTTTTTGATAGGATGCGTTATTTTTGTTTCAATCGTGAAAAATAACATTGACAATAAAAAAATTTTTTAGAAAAACGACGCAAGGTACGAAAAAAGATGAATAGGAAAAATTTGTTGAATCAAAAAAGATCTACAAATTTGTTATAAGCTTTTGTGATAAAAATACATTGAAAATAAAAACATTAAATTTCGGGAAAAATAACATTGAACCTGAACAAATTGAATTTATGGAAAAACTAAAAGAATTGCAATAAAATGCATGATAGCAAAATTGTTTTTTTACAGGGTTCGCACTTTTCTTTTCCACTTCAATTAGTTCGTGAAGAATTCTGTTTTTAGTTGAAAATTCGTTTTTGTTGTTGTAGATTAATCATTTTGATTGTGAATTTATTTTTATAATTGCAAATTCAATAGTTTAGTGAGAAGTTCCTTATTTGGTTGAAGATTGATCATTTTAATTAAAAATTATCCGAAAATATATAGAAAATCTAATTATTTAATTTTTGGTTGAAAATTTAACTATTTCATTCAAAATTTGTCTTTTTTAGTTGGAAATTCATTTATTTTGTTCCATGATATATTTTGTTGAAAATTCTTCTTATTTGGTAAAAAATGAATCTTTCTCAGTCAAAAATTAATGGTTTTAATAAAAAATGTAGCTATTCTGATCAGACATGCCCAACTCGGTGGAATTCCCTCCGGGAACACATGTTCCGCGTCCACCTCTTTTTCTCCTAGAGAGCGGGAGAGGCGGTAGACGCATGCGCGTGGTAGACACGTACGTCACAGAGGAGAGATTTTCGCAATCGTTTACCACCACTCCCGCTCCTTAGGAGAAAGAGAGGCGGACGCGGAACATTTGTTCCCGGAGGGAATTTCCCCGAGTTGGGCATGTCTGATTTTTATGAAAATTTCTCTTTTATATTAAAAAATAATTTTCTTGAGCTCACAAGTCAGCTATTTTATTTTTAATTGAAAAATTTACTATCTGTAGATGTGAATTGAACCTTATAGTTCAAAACTTATCTTTTCGAAGCAATTTCATCGATTTTGTTGGAAACTCCACTCTTTCTCTGTTGGAAATGTATTTTTACAATAGAATACAGTGAATTCCATTAAGGCACACAAGTGCGGCAGTGCGAAATTCTTGCGAAATGTGAGAAAAAAAAGCAATTCTGTAACTTTTCCATCTTTATTGAAATGAGAATAAGGCAATTGCGTCAATTTTAAATGGATTACGTTATTTCCACCAAAGGAAGGCATATGAATTATTTTCTCTTAAGCACGTTAAAACTGGAATTATGTAAAAAAAAATAAATTCTGTAATTGAAAAAAAATTATATACATGAGCCAGAAGAAGATAAGGCAAAAAAGTTTAATTTTCGTTTTGACACATACTTTAATCTAAGTATCATTATCCTGAAGACGCCAAGGCTATTTAATCGAGCAAATATGAAAAATTGCGAGGCCTGCAATTAGCAATATTTCTCCTTCCACTCTATTCATTTTGATGAATAAATAAAACCATCATTTTTAAGTCGCAAAATTCAGTATAAATAGCCCTCGTTAATCAAGTCCTTTTTCACAAGCAATTTTCAAATTCAGTTTACTACTTCCTTTCTCTGTTAGAGAAAATGAAGATTACGCCCACTATTCTTCTCTTCACTTTTGTGGGGGTGTCTGGTATTTTATTGTAAGTACAACACATATTATTATTAATCTTAGAACCCAAAGTCTAAAAAATTGCAAAATCTCTAAACAAGTTTTAATGAGAATGATTTGAAATTAGCAGGACGCAATCCCCCAAATCTTATCTTTATTTTTGAGCTGAGATTAATTTGAAAATCTTGGTGCGTACACGAGATATGATTAAAAATTTCCAAGGGACAAGATAACATTTTAGGGATCGCCTTCTGCAAGTTTCAGATTCTTCCCGCATTTTCCATCATTCATTGCATGACTTGAATTTGAATCAGAGAATTAGACAAATGTATGTTCGATCCAAATTGTTCTAGTGCAGACATGCCCAACTCGGGGAAATTCCCTCCGGGAACAGATGTTCTGCGTCCACCTCTCTTCCTCGTAGAGAGCGGGAGTGGTGGTAAACGCTTGCTAGAATCTCCCCTCTGTGACTGACGCGTCTACCACGCCCATGCGTCTACCACCTCTCCCGCTCTCTAGGAGAAAGAGAGGTGGACGCGGAACAACTGTTCCCGGAGGGAGTTTCCCCGAGTTGGGCATGTCTGTTCTAGTCTACAAAACCTTCACAAATGTCAATTGTTTTGTGCAAAATTAGGTGCTGTCTCACAATTAGATAGGATCGAAGTACAAATGAAGAGTGGCTACGTTTTCGAGGGTCCATTCAGCGGTATCGGCTGTCCCGAATGGTTCGATCACGCAAATCCGCCTAGAAATTATGAAATCTATCAAGCTTGTATACGTACGTTTGCCGGAGCTCAGTACAGATTTAATAAACTCACGTCAAAAATACCAACTCCCCGTCATAATAATACTGTCGATTTGCCAACAAAAACTGAGCTGAAGATATTATTGACGTTGTATACGAACAATGAGGAATTCAAGTTGTTCGATCCGAAAATCCCACCCAAGTATGGGAAAAGCAAAAGAATCCTTTATGTAGCAATTCCTGAAACTAGAGATATTTATTATACACCTTTAGTACCATTAACATCTGGGGAGTCATCTATAACTATCCCGGTGAAAGAGGTCTACGCTCTTCCTCCAAAGGGACCGAGACCAAGACGCCCGGGCCGTATATTTTAAGGGCATTTATACATTTTTTGTTTCAAACAGAAAATTTTACTATTTGCTGTAAATATTTCTGTAAATGCATGTCCATTAAAATAAATAGATGAATAATCTCATCGTTTACCGATACTAAAGTGTTGTCTTTCCCCCATGATTTTCTACAAAATGTGCTCAAAAATTTCTCGGGTAATATCTAGTCGTCCATAAAGTTAAGATTTATTTTATTACATTCAAATAAGACTTGTTCCAAACTGAATCTCTATTTACTCTCCTTACAAATACTTTTGCAATGCTTTCAAATGTAAGTTTTTTCTTCCATTTGAAACAGACATGACCAACTGTGGGCAATTCCCTCCGGGTACACATGTTCCGCGTCCGACTCTCTTTCTCCTTCAGGGCGGGAGTGGTGATAAACGCTTGCGAGAATCTCTCCGTTGTGACGTACGCGTCTGCCACGCGCATGCGTCTACCGCCTCTCCCGCTCTCTAGGAGAAGGAGAGGTGGACGCGGAACATCTGTTCCCGGAGGAAATTTCACCGAGTTGGGCATGTTTGATTTAAGACAAAAGTGATAATTTATATATAAGGTTAATTAGAAACGTTTTATTTAATTTCCTAAACGATTCTTCACCATCGGTAACGATTCTACGGAAATAATCTTATTTCAGAAGTACCGTAAAAGGGGGTAAAGTCGCTCACGTAGGATGAAGTTTCTCACCATTAACTTTGCACTAAAAAAAAATCAAAAAAGGTTTTACAGTTCTAATATTTAAAACAATCGACATTCTTTAATTTTTTGCTCTAGAAACTTTGGGATTGAATTCAAAGTAATAAACTAGGAGGTGAGCAACTTTACCCCGTTTTACAGTAGTAGAGTTATTCTTCATTACACGTTTTGCAAATTAGGAATGTGCTGAGTGATATTGAATAAAACTGAACAAACAAAAACGTTAGAAATATATTAAGGAATTATATGAGGCATTGATAATTAAAATTAATTGAAAAGCAAACTAATATTTTCGTTGAGCTTGGGCACGAGGCGTCAATAAAGTAAGTTAAAATAGATTAACCGTGTACATATTTTTAATTTCATCACTTTACAGGAAAATCGTTCTAAAACAGGTAAGAAATGAATCTTGGAACAAATCACATGAATTTTTTTTTAAACACATACATTTTCAAATAGTTCAGATAGTTGAATTTTAAGTTGAAAAAATTCATCTTTAACAATAAAAATCAAATACTCAAAAAGCCAATTAAATTTTTAACTCAAGAAATCAATTTTCAACTCGAATTATGAATCTTACACCAAAAAGATTAATTTTCAACCAAGGAAGATAAATCTTCTACCAAAGAAAAGATGAGTTTCTACCAAAATAGATGAATTATCAAGCAAAAAGTGAGAATTTCAAATAAAAAAAGTAAGTTTTCAAATTAAGATAGAATTTTTAAATTTTAAGTTAAGAATTTTATTCTGAACAAAAAAAAATTAATTAGGTATCAACTAAATAATCAAATATAAAACCACAGTAATGAATTTTCAAATAAAATAATGAATATACAACCAAAAAGTGCATTTCTAAACAAGTGGTTAAATTTTCAAGTGAAAAGATTAATATTCAACCAAGGAAGATTAATTTTCCACCAACAAAGATTGAGTTCGAAAAAACCCATGTTTTTTGAACAAAAAATCTAAATTTTGAACTAGGTTGTTCAATTTTGTACCCAAGAAATGAATTTTCAACTGAAATGATGAATCTTCCTCCAAAATAATGAATTTTCAACTGAGAAAATCATTTTTGTATCAGAAAATTTTTTTCTACAAAACACGTAAGTTTTCGAACCTAAAATATAAATTTTCGAACAAAAATTGAAAAATTAAATTTTTTGACAGCAAAGTTGATTTATAAAAACGAATTTTTAATACGATACTTGATTTTTCCACCAGAATAATGGATTCTCAGGCAAGAAGAATAATTCTTTATGAAACAAGATACATTTTCACCATAATCAATAAATTTGAAGCACAAAGTGGAATTTTCAACTAAAACGGTGAATTTTCAAGCTAATTTAGAATAGTTGAACTCTCAGTTGCAAAAATTAGTTTGCAAACAAAGAGAAAACAAAAATTTAATTTTTGACCGGAAAAGGATAAGTTTTCAAGCAAAAAAAAATTATTCTGATCCAAATATTTGAGAATTTCACTGAGGAAATAAATTTGCAGCCAAGAATTTCTATAATTCATAAACAAAGAAATAGTTGTTCAAATAAACACTAGAGCCAATTACTCTCAATTGAACTTGTAGGTCCATAATTTTAGCTAAAAAGAAAT
This sequence comes from Andricus quercusramuli, assembly GCA_932178445.1. Taxonomy (NCBI): domain Eukaryota; kingdom Metazoa; phylum Arthropoda; class Insecta; order Hymenoptera; family Cynipidae; genus Andricus; species Andricus quercusramuli. Next base: position 115,865 of record CAKNXH010002100.1, on the reverse strand, counting down.
TTCCTTGGAAGAAAATTTAAATATCTTGTTGATAACTTTTTTCTTTCAGCAGAAAATTAATCTTGCTTATTTAAAAATCAATAACATTAGAAAAAAATTATTTTTTAAATTCGAAATTGAAATATTTGTATATTTATATTTTATTATTGGACCGTTTGGTTTATAATTAATCTTTTTGACCAAAAATTCATGCATTTTGTTTTTCTTTTTTCCCCTTTAAATTTCCTCTTGAATTCTCCTTTTTCTCAGATGAAAATGTAATCTGACAATAAAATACAATAAATTCCATTAAAACAGAAAAATGTAACATTTTTATTGAGGGCTGTATAATATATAATACTCAAAAAATTTTTATGAAATAAAATTAGTTATGAACTGGAAACTGTAATAACAGAAGAAGATTGGGTAAGTTTTTCATCTTGATGGAAACAATGATAAGGTAATTGCGATGCTTGTAAATATGTTGAGTGACTTCCAGCAAGATATACAACTCATTTTTTGATAAAAACGGTGAAACTGGAATTTTGTTATTTACACACTTGACTTATTTTACCTTACTTTATTCACGCCTCGTTTCGACGTTTGCTGAAAATATTTATTAGATACCCAATGAGTTGTAATTACCAGAAGCTTATTTTATTCCTTAATATATTTTTAACTTTTGTTTCCTCTACTTTTTCATTTAATATTATTCAGGAAACTTTTTAGTTTGCAAAATGAATCATTGAGAATATCTCTACCTGTTACAATTTTTTTCCATAAATTAGGTATTAATTTGCGGAAACCCCTTTTCTTCAATCACTCATGAAGGGTCATCTGCAAACTGTAAATTACGAATGACGATTTTGGCAGTGGTGGGGATGAGTTGCTAAAATCATACTCTATCTTATGAGGAAAGGAAGGGGTCTGGAATAATCCTCTTGGCTGAATGTCTTCATCCATTTCTATCCATTTTCCTATTTTCTTTGCTTTCTCAGTGGTATTATTTTTCTCAAGATGTTCTGCATTCGCTTCTTTGGATAACATTAGTTTTTTCTTCTTTTAACAATTTTTGGGTACTGTTGCATCATGGGAGAAATCCTAAGTGGGAATACAAATCCATTTCTTTTCTACTGGGTAACCGAATATGAATTTCATCAATGTTGATTTTCTGATGATAATTTTCCCGATGAATCAGCATAGTTTTCGTAACCAATCTTCTTCATGTATTTTGGCATCTGTTTTTTATAATTCTCCATAATTTTCCTTAGGCGTTGGGTGTCGTTTTTATTTTTCCTTGCATTATTGGGATTGTTAATACTTTCTACTGATTTGCGCAATCTTCTGAGGGGGATTTTGATTTCTTCTTGGTCCTTGATAATGGTGGGGCATTTAACTGGTGTACTCTAGTTTTATTCTATTTAGTTCGTCAAATGCTTTTTTTAGGTCAACAAATGCACAGAAAACTTTCATTCCTACTCTCAAGCTTTTTTCTGTGATCTGTCTCAAGCTAAATGTTTGATCTGTACATGATCTTCCTGGCATAAATCCACTTTGGGCTTCCCATATCTTCTCTTTTCGTTAATTTCTATTACCTTGCGAATAAGTATTTTTGAGTATATTTTACTTACGGTACTTAGTAAGCTGATACCTGTAATTACTCCGCATAATTCTTTGAAGGAGTCTTTTAAAGCGTCTACTATCCCGTCTATATTATACAGTATTTTACCTTTGCTGTTTCTCATGCTGACAAACTCTGTACTTTTACTTTCCTTGATCAGTTTAAATAATAGTTTCATAATTCCTTCAAAGCCGTTTTATATCTTCTTCTCTTCTTCTGTTCTCATTTTATCTTTACTTTCCTCGACTAGTCGTTGAACTTTCTTTTTTTTGTATCTGTAATCATTTTCAAGTATATTTCTATCATTCAAAATTTCTGAAAATGGCAAATGTCACCTAAAGTTTAAAGTATGAGGTTTTTTTTATCTTCAAAATTGGTAGTATTTAAGATACTCATCTGGAAAAGTTGCCTCAGTTATTTCGCTTTTTGTCCTCGAAGATTCCTGCCATTTGATAATGTGCACTTTTGACTTCCACTTTGTGATACTTTTTTTTATTGAAAGTGAATTAACTTGTTCGTGAACGGAAAAATAATTACAAAATAATCGCGCAAGAGTAGACCACATAACTGGGAGATTTAAATTTTATTTTTTAAGAATTTATAGTTTATTTGTTTTAGGATTGGGACGTGGTGGTACTTCATTCTGTAAAAGCGCGCTGTTGACTACTTCTAAGATGCGCACATGGGCATTCGAGGAGGTCAAGTATCATGTTTCTTTTTTTTTTGTCCCTTGGAGTTGACGGTAATTTTAACTTTAAAATCTGACAAAATACTCTGAGAAAAATCTAAAAATATCTCTTCTAGAATTTGTTGAGTCACCTTTGAGAAATGTAAATTACTAAGAGAGTCAAGGGGTTAGAAAACGTCAGTCGTCTCGGTCGATGGTCCATATGGTTCTGGGCAGCCGTAAAAATCCTCAAAAATACCAAAACCGAATTTCGAGTTCCAACCCTCAACGTTAAAAAAAAACCTCCTGATACCTGGACTACGAGTAAAAATTTTCGTCAGATTATTTAAATGTGGTATTGGTCTATAAGTACCAGAATTGTTTTTGTCTCCCTTATTATGGAATACAATCGATTTTATTTTCCCCCAAAATTCTGGAATTTCTCCCATCTCTAAAATATTGTTAAATTATTTTAACATTGAACTCAGGACATTAAAGGGAAAAAACTTATAAAATTCATTGGTTATCCCATCGGGCCCTGGGGCTTTACAATTTTTAGCCTTACCTAAAATTGTAATCAGTTCGTTGAATTCTGTCTTGCCATCCAGCTCAGGAATATACCCCCCGATCATCAAATTAAATTTATGAGCTTTCGGATTCTCAAAGCTTGTAATATAATAATTTTACAAAACTTGAATGAAAATCCGACAATATCAAAATTTCGTACTTGTGAATTTCTTTAATGTGATCCAGAATTCTTTAGAATTTTTTCATATTTGCTACTGCTCTTGAATCTTTTTCTCTTGCTTCTTTTTCCTTATTTTTAATTATTGTTTTACGAGCCTTTTTGGTTACATTTTGTTCAGTTAATTGAACATCATTAAAATGTTTCTCTTTAGCCTTTTTCAAAAGCTTTATTCAATTCAACCTTGGAAGTTTTAAATTGTTTATCCATCCAACTTGCATTTTCCGTTTTCTGGTAATTTGTAATTACTGGTCAGACAGAACACGAGCCACTATTGACCTGAATTATTTTAGAGTTCTCCAAATGTTTTCTATATGATTCCTCTTTCTCTGCATTCCATTTATAAATTGCTCAAAAACCAAAAACGTTGGCGCGTTGTTTTTTTATTCTGCCTCATCTTCTCTTGATCCTGCTACCGTTCAACACAGAAATGTCTCCAAGTTTTGACCTTCAACTTTATCCTTCCTCTTTTTGTATTTCCTTTTTTGCTTTGTGTGTCCGGTTCAGGGGTGTCTTCTTCTTTGCTTCGATCCATGTTATCATCGCTAATTCGACTTCTCTTTTTCGACGATTGTGCTTCTTTCAGAAAACACTTAACTTCATTCGGATCGCAGCGCATTCCCTCAATCATCATGAAATCATCCCTTAATTGAAAATTTATTTCCAGATATTTTAATTCTTTATATAATGGAACTAATTGTTTCCTGTTAGCCAGCGTGGTTTTTTCGTAGTCGTTGTCGATGATAACTTGGTACCCTTAAGCATAGTCTTTCTTCCTACAATCTCGGACTTTTTCCTGTACATAGCTAAAGAAAGCAGAGCTGAAGCGTTGCGGCCATCTTCGCTATGATTTTTTATTCTTTTTGCAAAATTGATATCTGATGGATCTATTTTGACCTCTAGTGAGCTTCTAATCAAATTAATTAAAAGGTCCTCTAAGCCATTTGTTTGCTCATTGATCGCCAATGAAAAAAAATATATTATTCTCTTTATTCAGTCTTTCTGTCTTTTGTTGGTCTAATTCAGACATGCCCAACTCGGTGAAATTCCCTCCGGGAACGGATGTTCCGCGTCCACCTCTCTTCCTCATAGAGAGCGGGAGTGGTGTTGAACGCTTGCGAGAATCTCCCCTTTGTGACGTCCGCGTCTACCACGCGCATGCGTCTACCACCTCTCCCGCTCTCTAGGAGAAAGAGAGGTGGACGCGGAACATGTGTTCCCGGAGGGAATTCCACCCAGTTGGGCATGTCTGGTCTAGTTCTAGTTGCGTATTTTAATCTTCATTTCTTTTCGTTAGATCTTCAATTTCCAATTTACATTCATGTATTTCTTCATTGATAGGCTTCAGTTCCTTTTTTAAAGTTTCTCAAATTGATGCAATGACTTCTTTTTCAGAGTTGTGGTATTTCCTTATAAACATTCATTTAAGTATTAGAGGCGCACCTACATTCTTTCAAAGAAGTATTTCTGGATGTTGTTTCCTCTTTCACTAAACACTTTTTACCAATAAACCGTGATAGATTCATTGGAACCGGAATCTCTCATGTCTCTTCAGTCAATTTTTAAGCTACTACAGCCAACTTTGTAATCTTACAAACACACAGAAAATGCGTTTTTTCGATTGAGGATTCAACTATATTGTTGACAAATTTTCTTAGTTGAAAATTCGTCTTTCTTGCTTCAATTTAACGGTTTTTGATTCGAAACTAAAATGTTCTTATATCTCTTTGGTTGAAAATGTAACTATTTGATTGAAAATTCGCCTTTTTAATTTGAACATCGATCTCTTTTGGTGAAAATTTCCAACCAATTTCCAATCAATTTTCAACCATAGAATCAACCAAAATGATCAATCTTTAACCAGAAAAAAAATGCTTCTCCAAATAATTGAATAATCAGCCAACATTATGAATATCCAATCAAAAAAATTATTTTTAATCAAACAGTTACATTTTCAACTAAAAAAAGGAACGAAAAAAACGAATTCTTTCCTCAATGATTTAATTTTTAACGAAAATGTGAATTTACTACCTAGAAGAATCATTCTTGGCCAAAGTAGATAAATTGTCAACAAAAAAGTGAATTTATGATTGAAATATGAATCATTTATAAAAAGTAAATATTTTTTACGGTTTTCGATTAAAAATACATTTTTATTTTTAATTAATTTGGATGCCAACTATTATATTTGTCACTGAGAATTCGCCTTTTTTGTTTTAAAAGTCAACTATTGTGTTAAAAATTACTTTTTCTGTGCATAGAGGTTAATTTTTCAATTGGAAATTTAATTATTGCAATTTGTGATGAAAATTGTAATGCTTTTCAGCTGAAAATTCCACAATTTGGTTGAAAATTGGCCTCTTCAGTTTGAAAAGCTGTCTCTTTTGGTAGAAATCACCTCGAGTTTGTTTAAAAATGCAACTGCTAGGTTGAAACTCAATCTGTTTGGTTGACGAATTTAACTATTTGGTGAAAAATTAATTATTTTTGACTAAATTTAACCTTCCTTCATTTAAAATTTAATTTTTTCGGATGAAGTACCAACTCTTATATTTTTCGTTAAAAATTCATCTTTTTTTTGGATAAAAATTCAACAGCTTGGTTGAAAATTGAATTTTTTTATTTAAAACTTATTTGTTGGCTGAAGATTCATCTCTATTGGTCGAAAATTGAACAAATTTGGTTTTTTGTGTTAAAAACTAATGTTTTTAAATGAAAACTTAACTGTTCCTTCTTTTGTTAAAAATGTTTTCTTTTTGTAGTTGAAAATTTCACTACTCGGTTAGAAAGTCATTTATTGAGTTGAAAATTCGTCCTTTTGTTTTGCAAACTCATCTTTTTTGTTAAATATGTAATCTTTTTTTTTTGGTTATAAAAATGCAGCTACTTAGTTGAAAATGATTCATTTTTTGTTAGGGATTCAACTGTTTTGTTTAAAATCTTATTTTCGTTAACTCACGTATTCTTCATTAAAAATTATAACCTTTTGGGTCTAAATATCAACTATTATAATTCTTGTTGGCTAGGATTCAATTATTTTGCTGAAAATCGTCTTTTGGTTAAATTTTAATGTTTTTTTTTTACTTATAATAAAAATCTTTTATGGCTTGAAAAATTTATTATTATGTTTTGTCTTTTTGAGTTGAAAAATCAATGATTTGGTTCCAAATAACCGTTTTTGTTGAAAATTCTTATTTGTCAGTTAACGTTAAAGTTAAAGTTAAAGTTAAAGTTAAAGTTAAAGTTAAAGTTAA
>CAKNXH010002100.1:77879-97453 GCA_932178445.1 Andricus quercusramuli | reverse complement strand
AAAATATTTCAAAGATTTTGCAACAATACAAAATATTTCAAAAAATTTTCACTAGACTTCACAAACGTTTGAAGGATTCTGAAGATTTGGAAAGATCTCACAAAGATTTCAAAATTATTTAACAAAGATTTGTGTAAGATTCAAAATATTTAATGAAGATTTCAAAATATTTGACAAAGATTTCAAAGATTTAAAAAAGGCTTCGTAAAGATTAAAAAATTTCTCAGGGATTTCAAAGATTTCAGAATGATTTTGAAGATTAAATGATGATTCTAAAATATGTGATAAGGACTTCAAAGAAGATTCAGATTCATTCACACAGATTTCAGAGGTTTCAGAAAAAAGTTAAAAATTTGATAAAGATTCCAAAATATTTCACAACGATTCGAAAGATTTCAAAAGATTTAAGAAGATTTCAGAATTTTCAGAGATTTCGAACATTTCGAATATTTCAATACATCTCACAGAAGTTTAGAAGATTTCAATAATTTCACAAATATTTCTAAGATTTTAGAAAGATTTCAAAGATTCCAAAATATTTGTGAGAGATTTGGAAATATTTCAGAAGATTTCAAGGACTTCACAAAAATTCTCCATTCTTCAAAGATTTTGAGAAGATTTCAGTAGACTTCACAAAGGTTTATAGGATGTGAAAGATTTCACAAAAATTTCAGTAAGATTCAAAATATTTGATAAAGATTGAAAAATATTTAAAGAAGATTCAAAAAGAATTCCTAAAGATTTCCAAATTATTTCACAAATATTTCAAAGATTTCAAACAATTATTTCTCAAAGATTTCAGTAAGAATTGAAAAATTCCATATAGATTCCAAAATATATGACAAAGATTGCAAATGTTTCAGGAAGATTTGAGAGATTTGATGAAGATTCCAAAATGTTTGACAACGATTTCAGAGATTTCAAAAAATTTCATAAAGATTTGAGTGAGATTTAAAATGTTTGATGAAGATTCTCAAATATGTGACAACGACTTCAAAGATTTGAACATATTTCAAGAAGGTTTTAAAATACTTCGAAATTTTCACAAAAATTTTGAATATTTTAAAGATTTAAACAATATTTCACAAGGATTTGAAAAAATTATTTTACAAAGATTTAAGAGATTTCAAAATATTTGACAAAGATTTCAAAAGATTTCAAAAGACTTCAAAGTATTTCGAAAAGATTAAAAAAATTTTTAACATTTCGAAGATTTCACAGAAGTTTAGAAGATTTCAAAGATATCACAAATATTTGAAAGATTTTGGGAAGAATTCAAAGATCCCAAAATATTTGACAAAAATTTTCAACTTTTCGAAGATTTCAAAAATATTTCAATAGACTTCACGAAGGTTTAAAGGATTCAAAACATTTCACAAAGATTTCAGTAAGATTTAAAATATTTGATGAAGATTGAAAAATATTTGACAAAAATTTGAAAAGATTCCACAAAGATTTCGAAATTATTTCACAGATATTCCAAAAATTCCACAAAGATTTTAAAGATTCAAGGAAGAATACGTAAAGATGTAAAAGTTTCACAAAGATTTCCAAGATTTCAGAATTATTTAAAAGATTTAATGAAGATTCTGAAATATTTAACAACGACTTTAATGATTTAAATATATTTCAAAAATTTTGCTGAGATTTGAAATATTTCAAGGATTTCACAAACATTCAAATATTTCAAAGGTTGCAATAGATTTCACAAACACTCGAAAAATTAAAAAGTTTTCACGAATATTTCAGAAAGTTTAGAAAGATTTCAAAGATGTCGAAATATTTCACAAAGATTTCAAAAAATTGCAGAAGATTTCAAAGACTTCGCAACATTTTTCAATTTTTCGAACATTTCAAAAAGATTTCAATAGACTTCGCGAAGGTTTAAACGAGTTCAAAGATTTCACAAAGATTTCAGTAAGATTTGAAATATTCCACAATGATTCATAAAAATTATTTCATGAAGATTTCAGTAGGAATTAAAATATTTGGGAAAGATTTCGAAAATGTTTGACAAAGATTTAATGAAGATTTCAAATGTTTCGGGAAGATTCAAAAGATTCGATAAAGATTCCAAAATATTTGACAACGATTTTAAAGATTGCAAAAGTTTCACAAAGGTTTCAAAGTATTTCAAACATGTCGCAAGGACTTAAAATAGTTCAAAAAATTTTCACCAGACTTCACAGTCCTTTGAAGGATTTGAAAGTTTTGAAAATTCCACGAAGGAATAGTAAGGAGTAGTATCCCTGTAAGTGGGGAGTGGGACGAGCGACGTCCAATAATTCGTTAATGCTAGCTACGAATGAAAACTGTTATGCTGCCCCGTTCACATGCGCACTGGCGGTTGCCATGCCAACGATGTCAACACGCGTTTGAAGTTTCGAACTTGTGTATTGAACGAACATAAACAAACGAACATATCCTCCATGTGCATCGAGATGTCAAAAGGTAACATATTGAGTGGGTATAGCATGTGACTGCGAAAACAGCTCTGCGCATGTGCACGGGGGAGCATACGAGTTTTCATTCGTAGCTAGCATTGATGAATTATTGGACGTCACTTGTCCCACCTCTGCTCACCGAACACATAGGGTGATACTACTCCTTACTATTCCTTCGTGGAAAATTCAAAGATTTCACAAAGATTTGGAATATTTCACAAAGATTTAAAAAAATTTCATAAACACTAAAAACATTATTTCAAAAAGATTACAGTAGAAATTGAAATATTTGGTAAGGGTTCCAAACTATTCGACAGAGATTAAAAAAACTAAAATGATAAATCTAATAAAAATATAAATTTTGAACCAAAAATATAATGGTAAAGTTTTTCGCTCTAAAAATTAATCTGAAAAGCCGACTTTTGATAAGATGCATGAATTTCGAATTGAAGAAATAAATATTCTACAAATATTCATATTTGTAACTAGAAAAGGCAAACTTCAAGCTAAAAATAGAATAGCATCAGTCTTCATCGAAATACATCAATTTTTAGCTAAAAATGATACGAATTATTGGCAAAGTATCTGAATTTTTAACTCACAGAAATAAATTTTTATAGAAAAATCAATGAGTTAATTTTGCCAAACGCGGAAAATATTTATACATACTTCAAACAAAAAAATAATAATGAAGAATTAAATCAGCAAAACTAAAATATAGTTGAAAAAAACTTCTACGAAAAGACAAAAGACAAAAGACAAATGATCATTCGATCATTTTATTCATTCGCGAAAGAAAATTTTATGAAACAAATTCTCTTGAGTACAAAATTGTTGGAAGAAAAAATTTTGGAACGAAATATTGACACTTATACCCAACCACTAGCCAATTGTTAATGCTCATGCCCTTTGGGTTTGATAAATGTTGGCGCTGGGCTATGAAACCCTATAAATTGAGTTTTCTGAAAAAGTTCGTTAAAGCCGGAAGAGCCTTAACAAAAGAGAATTCACAATTGTCAAATTATAAATGTCGATGCTTCGACCTTCAGCATTGAAAGGTACGTGCAAAAATGTGAGGCTCAAACTTGTGAAAAAAAGGTGAAAACAAAATTTTCATTTTATTTTGTAATTGTGTAATTTGTGTTATTTTTAATGTATTCTGAAGACGCCAAACATATGAAATCTAGCAAACAGAGGAAATTTCGAAATCTGCGAACATTAATCTCCCTCCTTCGACTGCTATCTTGAAGAGTAAATAAAACGTGTTCTTGGGTAACATGGAAGTTATTAGGAAAAACAGACATTTATTTAATCAGTCTTCAAAAGAAAAATTTTCAAATCAGTTTACTCTTTTATTTCTGTCTCTTTGTGAAATTTAGAAAAAATGAAAATTGCTGCTGTCACTGTACTAATCACGCTTGTGGGCTTCCCGCATTCTGATTGTAAGTATAATACAATATTAAAATTATTATTTCTATCATTATTGTGTACATATTACCTATTTGAAATACATTTCATCCTAAAAGCTTCAAAATTAAACACGTTTCCAACATACATAATTTGAAAATTAATTTTTTTGACTAAATATTTGGCCATTGAAAAATGTTAAAATACTCTTTCCGATTTTTTTATTTACAATATAAAATCAAATACACATCTGTCGGTAGTTATCTACACTGCGAGAGCAAGCAATAAAAGTCAGTGATGGCTCAAGAAAATGAACGCAATCTCCGAAAACTTATTCTTAAATAAATCTTAAGAAATCATCACGCGTCCCTAAGATATCACTAAATATGTCCTCGACGTCAAATCGTGCCACGACCTAAAAATTTGCAGAAATAATCTGAAATTCATAAAAATTAATCTTTGGAATCTTATCAATTTCATCCTTTCATTCAGAATAGAAAAACGTTAAAAATCTTGAGTGAAGATTTCCTGAGTCTTTTTTCACTTCAATTGAAGAAAAGGTTTCCAAAAGTTGCTTCCTGTAAAGTTTGGATTTCTTCAAGTCATAAAACTACTTGAAATTGAGACAAAAAGTCCAAGAAATTTTCGGTGATTGAAATAAGGCGCTGAGTTTGCTAAATTCAAAGATAAGATTTTGAAGATTGCATCTAGTAAGGTTCAGAATGTTGCCAAATTTTCCAAAGTTTCTGATTACAAGCGAACAAAAACTTCACAATTGTAAATTTCTTCTTCTCTAAAATTAGCTACTGCCTCAAAAAATGTCATTGAAGTAGAAATGGCGGATGGACTTATTTTTCGTGGTGAAGTCCACGAAGTCAACAAGGATCCGGACTGGCTGAAGCCTCGGCCGTTACCGCATGAGGCCTATCGAGGCTATGAAGTTTTCATACACATGTGGCATAACACCCTTTATGCTTCTGATTTCCTCATACCGACAACTGTTCTTCCCATTAATCGGAATCCGGCTCACAATCCTCCGATGCGAGTTAAGCTCACGCTAGGAAATGATATCTTAACGAACACTAAATATTATCAGCTTTACAATCCCGATATGAACAAATCATATAATGGCAATCGCATGTTCATAACAATAGCCGGCACCGTGCTTGTCTATCATGCAAAGTTACAATTACACTGGAACCTTGATATAAGGGCCCATGCGGTACCACCTTCTAGCATTCCAACAGGCAGCATTTACGGATTGAGGGGGTCAAAGGGGCTGAGAGGCGGTACCTGCAATGGGATATGTTCGCTGACAAACAACGCAGCGCATGCGCTCCATCCATCTACAGTGGGATACGTTCACTAATCGTCGCACTTGTGTTTCACTGATTGTCGGCCTTTGTATTATCTCCACATTTGAGCGCAGGCCTTTTGAAATTAAAAGTGGAAGCATCAATAACAGTAATTTTGTGATTGTGAATTCTCTTTTGTTGAAGCTCCTTCGGCATTAACGAACACATTCTCATCACGTATCTCGTGAAAATGATTCAGACGGCTCTGACTGTTTGTATTTAGAGACACTTGATTTACTGCCAAGGCTATTGTAGGCCATGCTCGAGACCGGTGGTATATCAAGGTTCCAGTGCAAGCTCCAGGACTATTAAGGGGTCATGAATACACACAAAATTACTCGAAAAAAAAATAAATTTTAAATAAATATCTCATATCTTTCATTCGTAACAGTGAAAGTTTTCGAAAATTACAATCCTGTCATTTGTAATTCCCGTTTTATAATCTAATATATTTCTTGAAGTGTAAATACATCTGCTGTATGGCATGTATATATTAAATTAAATAAATAAATGAACTTATTATTCAACAATGCTTTAGTCTTTTTTTTTCTCAAGATTTTGTACAATGTATTTATTGTGAGATCCATTTCTGAAAGTCGATTTACGTCATTTAGTACGTTTAATTCTTTATAGTTTATATACGCGTGACATAAATTTTTGAATTGGAGCAATTGGTTTGAGTCGGTTGGAGAAAAACCTAATGTAATTATGTTTGAATCAGATCACATCAAAAACATATAGAAATATAATTATATTATTATAATTAATATTTTATGGGAAAAGACGAATTTTCGACAACAAATCTTACAAACTCTTCAATCGACCCGCCGGATGCAATAACCAGCCCGACGCTCGAAAACGTGTGAATGTATGAAGAACTTTTTTAGGAATTTCATTATTTGTTAACAAACATGCTTTAGGACATAATTTTTAGCATCTGTGAACAAGAACTAAACTTTTTGCCTATTGCAGTTTTCTTGTTGTGAAAACTGAATTCTTGTTGTAGAATTGATCTTTTTAAAAGAAAAAATCATCTAGACATTCCATTTGTTAATGAAAACTCATTCAGGCCGAACAGTGTCATAATTTTTCCTCAAACTGTTGCAAAACCTACACCTACCATTAGTAGCATTGTTTCTTCTTCATAAACTCTCTTGCTTAATTGTTTGTAACAAATTTCATTTATAAAAACCCGCAGTCACCAAAATTAATTTTTTGAACAAATTTTTGACACAAGATAAAACTTTTTACTCGCGTGGCACTTTCTTGTACGACGAGACAATAATTATTCGCAGCCTTTTAGGCAATATATTTTTCCCATATCCACGCTCCATTAAAGAATTTCAATTTTCTATGAAATACTGGAAAAATATAAAACCGTAAAAAATTTCGAAAGTCGAAAGCAGAATTCTGTTGAAAAGTAGCGCACAAAGATCCTGAATATGCATAATGAATGTATAGTCTATTTGTACATTGTATACAAAAATTTCTTATTTTTCTTAACATTGTGCAAACAATCAGACTGTAATATTTTGAAAATGGATACAGACTAGGTCACGTTATTAATTTCTCAATATGGCCTTATTATTGTTTCAATGGATTTAAAAATGCTGTCAGAATACTTAGAATTCCGTTTCGCGCAGCCCCGAAAAAACGTTAGTCTTTCTGACTACTCACCGCGCAAGCGCGGTACGCTGTTCGTGCGTCGGTTGTAGACTTTGATAAAGCGAGAACGAACCAATCGCGCGAAGCCCCCTTCCAACGACATTAACGAAACGATCCTCGCTAGCGAACCCCCCCGCGCCTGCTTCACGAGTGGTGCGCCGCCGCTGAAGCGAAGTCCTTAAAACTACGGTCGGCGACCAAGAGAACAGATCTCCCCGGGCTTCGGCCCAAGCCACATCTCCCTGGTTTCTCTGCTCCTACTCTTGCCCGAGCGAAGAGAATCCAAATCAAGGACCCCCCCCCCCCCCGATCTCTCTGGATTCCGTCCGACTGGCATATCGTCTTCATCACCGTCCCCACGACTAGACCACCCCCCCACACTCGCTGAGCCCTGTAGCTTTTTTTCGAATCCAAGGTAGGCGATACCTCCCCCCACCCTCAAACACGTTTCATCTTAAGGGGGTCATCCCATGTGACGGTTTCAAAAAATCTATTTTTTTTTTTTTGCATGAATCCAATCTAGAGCTTGTATAGAATATACTGGTAAAGTAATTTTCCGAAATTCGTAGATATACGCACACGTATTTGGAGGGGCAGTGCTCGCCTGGAAGTCTGAAACTGGCAACCATGATTTCTCGAAACTTGCTCAATCGATTGCTTTTAAATTTTAATGCTACATTCAGCACACGTACGGCAATTGCCGGAACTAGGATTTGAAAACAATATTGAACCGTTTTTTTTTTCATAACAAAATAGTCGCAAAAAATCATGAAATTTTGGGTCCTAATGTTTAAAAGCATATAGAAAATTGAATTTCTAAGATTTTCAAAAAATCCTAGTTCCGGCGATAGCCATGCACCTATACATTAACATCCAATTTTGTTTTTGGATTAGCCATTTTGACAGAATCATGGTCGCCGATTACCTACCTTTTTTTATATAGTTGCTATAAACTCAATGAAACTCGCGATCAAGATCATATTTTTGCATATAAAAATGCAGAGCCTCTACTAAAGACTGAATAAATATATTAAAAAAATTTTGAAGCTCTGTGTTCTTTAATTTCGCTACGAAAATTTTCGAAAACACCTTTTTAAAAAAGGCGGTCACACGGGATGACCTCCTTAAACTAAAAAATCCCAATACCCACACGGCTAGAATAAGACGTGAGCTTCCAATGTACATAGTATTAGCAATAAACCTTCCACTTTCACTTTGAATTTACTTTGTTTTTTTCCTTTTGTAAATTAGTTTGTAAATTAGTTTGTTAATTAGCAAGAGGTGAGGAAAGAGAACCAGTCAATCAAAGTAAGCCACGTGGAATATGGAGAGCCGTCTCGTATACGTATGCAAAAATACTCTAGAAAATTTCATTTCTCTCCAACTCTGTAGCATTTGCTGTCATCTACTGTCACGTACTGTCATCAACTGTATTGGAAAATGCGTATCGCCGCTGCTTCCCTATTGTTGGCCCTTGCCGTTTTCCTTGATTCTATTGGTAAATATAAGATATTATCATATTTGTAATTCTAAGTTGAATTTTCGAACAGATGGACAAATTTTGTACTAAGAAGATCAGATATTAAACAAAAAAGATGAATTTCAGAGAATCGTAAAAGCTTAATAGAATTATTACTCAAATTGAAAAAGAAAATCTTCGAATGTAAGAAAACTGGCTCAAAATGTATGCATTTTATTAAAAATTGTTTCATTTTTTTTTGGAGAAAATAAATGTTCTCTGTATTTTTTTTATTGAAAGTTAACATGTATTGTTCAAAACTTCTCTTTCTTGATAAAACATTAATCTTCTGGGTTAATGTGTATTCCTTAGGTTGAAAAATGTACTATTGATGACCCCTTATTATTCAAAGAACTATAACATTCAGGTACTTTCAGGCATTACTAAATCGAATGAAAAATCTATCGTTCTTTCCATGTTTTGGAGGCAGCATTTAAAAACATCTGATCCTAAGCCTCTTCACATTAATATTAATATTTAATCATTCTTGGGAAAACCCAAAGCGTTATCACATGAATCCGCCATGCAAATATGTACATTAATTGTAACCTTGGGAGAGTTAAAGTTGGACCAATGAAGATCTGTTTCTCTCAAACCTTTCTTGAAACTGTGAGTGTATGTTGATAGAATTCTTCAAATGCTGCTATTTTTTCTAAAAAAATACAGCTATACGTGGAAATAGAATTAAATAACATGCCTAAGAGTTTATCGTGAAATTTAATTTTTTACATTTCGAAACCCCCTGAAGCCAAAAATCAAGTTTTGGCGATGGCATCTATCTGTCCACTTGACCGTCTATCGGTCCATGAACACGATAACTCTCGAAAAAATGAAAAAATCAAATGGAGCTTCAGCACACTTTTTTGCGATCCTAAAAGAAAAAACAAGTTCGTGAATCAGCTTTTTTTGACAGAAATCCTAAAAGTTAAAGCATTTTGAAAATTCCTTAGTAATTTTTTTTTTTAATTGAAAATTTTATGTGAGGATATTCGTAGTACTTCGGAAGCCATACAATTTATCCTTATGACATTAGTGGTTCGTTTAATTTGGTTTTACGCGGGAAAAGTTCTTTGGACATAAAATCCGAATTCAGTACTACAGCAGAGTAAATATGTTTTACAAGATGTCGAATTCACCTAGTTTGAAAAGGTTTCAATTTTTCCTAAAATTCAGAATTATTCTGATGGCAACCAAATTAATTAATCACGGAAACAAAAAATTCAGTTAGATGTAGACACATACTTGGGATTTTCAAGTATTCATCACTAGATTTTATGGTTTCAGATGGATTGAGTAGGATTATTTCGTATTCAACTTAGAAAGAAGTCATCTTGAAACAAAAGCATTTTCTTCTTATCAATTTAGTTACAAACCACGCTTAACTTCTGGAGTTATCTTATATATTGAATTTACGTCACTTACCTGATTATTTCTAAGGAGATCATCGTTTTGTTCGGTGCTTATTAGGAAAATTAGAGTAATAATACTTCTAACTGGAGCAAATCGGCCTTGAGGTAAATCGAGTGGGAGAGAGATACGATTTATATTAATACTCAGGTTTATTTATTTCTTAGCACCAGTATCCGAAAGGGTGAGATCTTTCAAGCTTCTCCAAGGAAAACGCAGACTGGTAACAAAATGCAGGAATTTCAATAGGAGTACAAAAAAATATGTAAAGGTTAATATAAAATTTCAGGGAACGTACTGATTTGAAAAGATGTGCAAGAACATTGAGATTCTTATTAAGGAGGAAAAAAGGTGCTAACTGATGTTTCTAGCGTGAGGATAATTGTTTGTAGTTGATTGTGGAACCGTAGATTTACAGCAAGTGATCTCTGTAAAGACGGAACTAGTCCAACGACGGGTAATTATTAATTTGTAAGAGATCTGGTCACTAATTGACATAATCCAACATGAGGATGAGGGGACGTTAATTTTCATTGTGATATAATTTTGGATGGAAAATACAGTGAAAAACAAAAAATTCAGCACAGGGATCAAACTAAAAACTGACTTGATGAGTTTTGAATGTAGAGGAGCCTTTAGAAAGAAGGTTCGAAATCATAGATGGGGCATTGTTCACAGCAGAATACTGACTGATTGAAATTTTTGGAAGTCACTGGTTAAGAGTTTTTCCAAAAGTAGATAGTGTTATAAGCGGCTGGCTTAGAGCGAGACTTTTTTATTGGTAGATTTAAAACACTCTCGCAGACGACGTTCATTCATTCAGTAGGCAACCATCTTAAAATTATAATAACTAGTGATTAGACCTGCGAGTAAAAGAGAGAGAAATAGGTACTCCGTCAAGTTACGTCAGCAGTGACGTCAGCGAGGCGGCAGGGCGAGTAGAGGCGATAGTCGCGAGTGGAGCGCCCGCGAAAATCGACGCGCGCATCTCCCTCCAACGATCTTCTACCCTCTCCGCTCGACTCCCACGCAACGCCTACGCAGCCTCCCCGTTCAAAGGGCGCGCACGGGCCCAGAACGGCAGAAGTGTTTGGGAGCTGGTAGCCAGAGACCTCACACTTAAACCCTATAGCTGGAAGCCAGCCAGAGGTCGATGGACGTCGCATCTCATTCACCCTCCTGTGAGGACGAACTCTACGATTAAGAACTCCGACTTACTCTGTAAAATCGTAGTAAAATAAAGAAAAAGAATAAAAATGTAACAAAACATACTTTTTTTCTAGTTACCTGACCACTTACTTACGAATTGAATCTACGCTAATCAAATTCTTTTCAGGAGAAAATCGAAATCAAAAAACACCTGCTGAACTTGCTAACTCTTTCTATTTTAGGAGATAGTTACATCAATCCCCCTTTCCACTTCCCTCGACATTTATTCTCTCACTTCCTCCTCTGGTACTCTCCTAATCACTCTTCCTTCCGCTACCTCTTTCTATCCTATGAGATAGATACATCAGACCTTCCTCTCACCTCCCTCGAAATCTATCAACCATACAAACCCCCGTTACAAAAATGGCAACATTTCCTCTCACTTCCTCCTATAGTTCCCCTACTTCTCCTGTTTCTTATTATCTATTGAGATAATTCCTTCTCACTTCCTGTTAGTAGAGAAAAAATCCATTATTCCCGACGAATATCCTTCTTACTACTTACAAGAAATCCCACCCAGAAGTAAGGAGCATATCAATAGCTGGAAGAGACATCAGATGTACTCACGCAACAAAACACAAAATATCTTTTCCGACATAAATTGCTGTGATAAATGTAGCAGCTATGAAGTTAATGTATAGAATTCCTGAAAATAAAACAAGAATAAAACAAGTTGTGCCTTTCAAGTTTTCTCACGATTATCCGAAAATTACTCAAATTGGTGATATCAAGAACAATTATGAAATTGATGAGAGTACCAGTTCAGTAATTGCAAAGCTGCTAAAGTCCTAAAGCAAAAGTGTGCTGCCCTCAAAGGAAGTTCAATACCAGAGAGAATAAGGTTGACATTTCCAATGGTACAACTCAGCATGAAATAGAACCTTAAAATTAGCTTGAAAGGGAACCTTAAAGTTAGCTCTGAAATAATTTCTTATGCATTATTCATAAATTTTCAACAGAATTGTTTAATCCTCAACCGAACAGATTCACATACTATCAACCAGTCAGTGGCAATTTTTACCAACAAAAAGCTGCCAAAAGATATTCATTTTCGAACAAATTTGACTCGTATTCAAAAAAAAGGGCTGAATTTTCCGTCAGGAAAGAGTTTTAGTATAGAAAGAAAAAAATGTTTACAAATGCTTGACTTTTCGAGCTATTTTTTGTCAAAAATCCTTCTTTTGCCTTGCAAATTTAACAATTCTTTTGTAGTCAACAGTTAGAGTCTTTTGTTGGAAATCCTTTCTCTTGGTTCGAAAATTGAGCTTTTTCTGTGAAAAATTAAACTGCTTCGTTCAGAAATTGTTTTCTTTCAAGTTGAAAATTCATTTTCTGACTGACAATTCAATTATTCGAGTTAAAGAATCATCAATTCAGTTGAAAATTCATTTTTTTGGGTGAAAATGTAACTCTTTTGTTGAAAGATTTTTTTTTTTTGTAAAGCATTAAATTTATGAATTGAATTAAGTAAAATTTATTTGACTTTTACTTGTAATTTCTTTTAAACTCAACATTCTACTATTTGGTTCAAAACTTATCTTTTTAAGTTGAAAATTCAAATATTGCGTTGAAAATTAATTTATTTGGTTAAAAGTTCTTCTTTTTCGGTTGAGAATTTATCTATTTTAGATTCAAATTCGAATCTGTTTTCGTTGGAATATCAAATATTACATTTTTCGTTGAGAATTCATATTTTTGGGTTGAAAATTTACCTACTTACTTGAAAGTCGAACTACTTTGTTCAAATTGCTTCTTTTGTTGATGATTCATCAATTAGGTTCAAGACCTGTTTGATAGTTCAAAATTCATCCTTCATGTTGAAAATTTTTTGTTGTTGAAAATAAAAAATTTTGCACTAAAAAATTTAACTATTATATTTTTGGTTGAAAATGTATCTCCTTCAGTTGGAAATTCAACTGTTTGTTTGAAAATTAGCAAATTTTGTTGAAAATTCGTTTTCTGTGGTAGAGTCAATAATTCATCATTCTCGTGAAGAATTTTTTTTTTTTTAACTTTAACCATCAGATTGAAAATCCTCTAAATATTTTGTTGAATATTCGCGTATTTTATTACAAATTCATCTTTTATCGGTAGAAACTTTTCATGGTATTCAATATTTTGTGGAAAATTGATATTTTTTCATAGAAATTTACTCCTCTTGGTTGAAATTCGTCTGTTTGGTTAAAAATCTAACCATTTTGTTGGAAGTTTATTTTATTTGGTTCAAACTAAAAAATTTTAAATCAAAATTTACCCGTGTTATGTGAAAATTCAACTATTTTCTTGAAAAATCATGTACTTTGTTGAAAATTTGTGTTTTGCTAGAAAATTAATCTTTTGAGTAGAAAATTCAATTATTTGGTTAAAAAATCATTTCTTTGGTTAGCGATTATTCATTTCATTGATGGAAAGTTTCACTATTTTGTTAAAAATTAATTGCTTTTTGACTGGAAATTTATTTCCTAGCAGGAAATTTAACTATTCCGTTTTTTGTGAAAAAATTATATTTTTTGGTAGAAGCTTAATTTTTTGGATAGATATAGATATAGATAGATAGATATGGATCACTGAAAATTGACCTATTCAATTTTAAAGTTGAAAATGTATCTGTTCTAGGTAAAAATTCAACTATTTTGTTGAAAATTTGTCTTTTGGTAGAAAATTATTCTTAGTGTTTCAAAATTCATATGTTTGGTAGAAAATATAACTGTTTCCTTGAAAATTCATTGTATTTGTTTGAAAATCATTATTTTCTTGATGACAATTTAGTTATTCTATTTTAAGTTAAAAATTTATTTCGTTTAGGCGAAAATTCGTCTTCTTCTGGTAGAAAAGTAATCTCATAAGTTGAGACTTCATTATTCTTGATTGAAATATTATTTCTTGTTGATAATTCAACTTATTTGTTGAAGATTCATGTATTTTATGAAAATTTGTCTCTTGGTAGAAAATTAACTTTGTTGGTTAAAAATTTCACTGTTTCATTGAAAAATGTGTTTTTTTCTCGAAAAATTCAATATTTCCATTTTCGACTGAAAATTCACGCATTGTGTTTTTTCCGAAAATTAATCTTTTTTTTTGAAAATCCATCTTTTTTGTCAGAAACTCGTTTCTCATATTGAAGATTAAACTATTCTTTCGAAAATTCGTCTTTTTCGTAGAAAATTGTTATTTAGAGATTAAAAATGCATGCCTGTTTGAAAATTTTACTCTTTTATTAAAAATTATTTTTTTATTACAAAATTATTTTATTAAATTGTAATTTAACATTTCTATTTTTGATTGGGAATTTACCTTTCAATTTGAAAATTCACGTATTGTGTTTTTTTTTCAGAAAATTAACTTCTTCGTTGAAAATTCGCCTTTTTGGTAAAAATTTCAATATTTTATTCAAATTGAATTGTTTCGTTAAAAAATTAACTTTTTGATTTTAAGATGAATAATTTCATTGCGAATTGGAGTTTTTGGCGGGGAAATATTGACTATTATATTTCTTGTTGAGAATTCATATTTTTATTCAAAATTCAACTTTTGTTCATTGAAGTTCAATTTTTTTTATTGAAAATTTGACTATTTGTTTGAAAATTTATTTGTAAGGTGTAAAATTCTATTTTTGGTTTAAACATACAAATATTTGATTATTTTCTTTAAAGTCCAAGTATTTTGTTAAAGAGTCATTGTTTTTCATCGAACATGCTACTTTTTTGTTGAAAATTTATGTGTTTTAACAGAAAGTTAGTCCTTTTAGATTAAAAATCATAATTATATTTTGTTTGTAAGTTCAATCATTTGGATAAACTTTTTATTTCATTCTTTATTAAAATTTCTTTGTTGAAGATTTGAGTGTTTTATTGAAGATTCTTGTGGGTTTTTTTTAATTTAATTTTGTTGGCGAAAAGTTAAAATTTTTGGTTGAGAATTTACCTTTCCGAGTTCAAAATCCATGTATTTTGTTGAAAATAGTTTGTTTTTTTTCATAACAAAATAATCCTATTGGTAATATTTTTTGTAGAAAATTATTATTTGGAGGTTGAAAATCCAACTGCTTGGTTAAAAATTTCTCTACTTGATTGAAAACTTGTTTTTTAAAAAGATTCTTTAAACCGAAAAACTAATCTTCTCTGTAGAACATTCGTTTCAGTGGTTAAAAATTTCACAACTTTGTTGAATTTTTGCTTCGTTGAATATTTTCAATTATTTTGTTTAAAATTCATCTTTGTAGGTACAAACTTTAATTTTTTTTTGAACGAACTATTTTATTAAAACTTCAATTATTATCTTTGAAATTTGACCATTTTCTGGCAAATTCAATAATTTACTGCAGAATTTAATAATTTTCTTAAAAATTTAAGTTTTTCCAATTTTATTATTTTTTTGGAAGTTAAACTATTTGCTGGAAAATTCTTATTTAAACCGCAATATTAATATTCAGGGGTTTAGTGTTCAACTGCTTGGTTAAACATTGGACTGTTTTAATAAAAGTTCATGATTAAAAAAAATCAACTGAGAAATTAATCCTCTTGGATGAAAATTCCTCCTTTTGTTGAACATTCAATAGCTTTTGGTTACATTTATCTTTTTTGTTTGAAAATTCGACTATTTTGTTGATAATTCATTTTTATAGGTTCAAACTTTGGAAACGTGATTAAAAATGAACAATTTTGTTAAAAATTTATTGATTTTTTTTAAAATTTGATTATTTTTCTAACATTTTTATTATATTTTTGGAAATTAAACTATTTTCTTGAAAATTCTTATTTATGCTACAATATTATTATTCGGGGGTTTAGTGTTTTACAAAAAAGTTAATTTTTAACAAATTAGTTGAATTTCCAAGAAATGAGTTGAATTTTCAACCCTAGAATATAAATTTTTCACAATTTTCAACCCGAGAATATGAATTTTCCAGAAAAAAGTACATTTTCAGCAAATGAGTGACATTTTCAAGAAATGATTTAAATTTTCAACCCGAGAATATAAAATTTCCACGAAAAACTTAATTCTCTCCAAGTTAGATGAATTGTTAACAAATTGGTTGAATTTTCAAACCAAAAATATTCATTTTTCACAAATAAATTATTTTTCTACGGAAAAGATAATTTTCAACAATCTAGTTGCATTTTTAACCAATGAATTCAATTTTCAAGTCAGGAATATGAATTTTCCACAAAAATGTTAACTTTCAACAAATTAGATGAATCTTCCAGAAATAACTTGCATTTTTAACAAATTAATTGAATTTTCAACCCAAGAATGTGAATTTTTCACAAAAAGTCAATTTTCGAAAAAAAAAAAATAATTTTTAATAAATTAGTTTATATTTCAACCAATGAATTGCATTTTCAACCCAAGATTATGGATGCACCACGGAAAAGTTAATTTTTGAAAAATTAGATGGACCATTGAAAAATTAGTTGATTTTTTAAACAAATTAGGTGAATTTCTAACAATTTAGTTGAACTTTCAACCAGAGATTATGAATTTCCTACCAAAAAATTTAATTTTCAATAAATTTGTTCAACTATCAACTAAGTAGTGACATTTTTAGAATAAGAAGACAAATTTTTAACGCAAAATGTAATAATTGATTGATATAACATTTTTAGCCCAACAACAAAAAATTGGGAAAAAATCTAATGAAAACAAATGTTGGGAAAAAATTTGTACGAAAAAAATGTTTGAAAAAAATGTTGTTGAAAAACATGTTTGAAAAGAAAAATTATTGAAACTTGTTGAAAATTTTCAGTCGAATTTTAAACTAAAAAAGGTGAATTTTCAACAGAATAGTTAAGTTTTGAATCAAGCAGATGAATTTTCAACGAGAAAGAATGAATTTCTATGAAAAAAAATGTCGACAAAAATCAAATACATTTTTAGTTAGAAAAATTAATTTATAATAAGGGGAAAACTAGTTTCCAGTCAGGTAATTGAACTTTTCATCAATAGGATTAATTTTATACAAAAAAAAAGAATAATTTTTAACACATTACAATAAATTTCCACGTAAAATTTAAATTTTTAATAAAGTTTTCAACCTAATAGACGAATTTTCACCCTGATAGTTGAATTTTCGACCATGAAGATTTTTTTAACAAAAAAGACAAATCGGAACAAAATAAGAATTTTCAAATAGAAAATATAAATTTTCAACAAAAAATAGAATAATTTAATTTTCAGTCGAAAAATAGATTTAAAAGCATATAAAAAAAATTTTCAAAGCAATTGTTAATTATTTAACCAAATGAATCAATATTCTACCCAAAAGATCAAATGTCTATTAAAAAATGGAAAGTTGAATTTTCACTGAAAAAAATAATTAATTTTCATTCAGAAAACTGATTTTCAAGTGAAAAAAAATTAATTTTTGACAAAATACATGAAGTTTCAACGAAGTATTGTAATTTTCAATAGAATTTTCAAATTAATAGATTTTTGTATAAAAGAGAGGCCAAAAGATAAGGAAAATTATTTTCATTCTTTTTTCACACATATTGTAATTTTTGATTATTCTGTAAGAGCTATGATAGTTTGAGAAAACTAATTTTTAACTATTTGTTCAAAAATTCATCTATTTTTTTGAAAATGCAATATTTCTAATTGAAATGTTAGAGATTCAAAGCGCCTGAAACTGAATTAATATCTTACCGACATTATTTGTATTCAATCAAAATTTTATCTTTTTAATCTTATCATTAATTTACACCAAGAAAACAGAAGAAAACTGTGCGGGTTCCCGAGATATGATTGAAAATATCGCAAAGTGTTCACGTCGAGTTTCAATAGCCAAGAATTTCTCAGAACTCTTACTGTTACTCAGGAAAAATGTGGTAAAAATCTGGAATGGACAGCACCTTGGAAAATTTCTTGTTTCTATTAAATTTATCATTTTTCTCGCGAATTTCCTGTGCCAAGTCAGAATTAAAAATACTTTCGAAAATACCTTGTTTGAAGGAAAAATCGTACTTTTTCGAAAAATACATTGCCGCAGATCTGAATCATAATTTATTCCGAATTCCGAATTAAATATAACTAGCAATACTATACGCGCGCTTGTGTTGTTTTCTTGTGGTAAAGTCTATATTCGAGAAACCGGGAGAGCGGTGAGCCAACTTGTAGAGGAACATGAGGGTAAAGTCAGGCTAAAACATTTCACGCAAACAGAAAAAGCTGAGCATCATATCGAAACAGGACATAGTATTTTATTTGACAAAACAACCGTCATCGCAAAGACGTACAATATTTTTCCAAGAAAACATAGAGAAGCAATCGAAATCTCAAAACATCCTAGTAACATCAATTCGATTTGGATTTCCGTCCTCCCGGGTTTTTTCAGAAAGACTTGATTGGTCAATGAAGTTCGACCAGTCCCCACCATGGGACGCTCTGGCCAATCACTGGCATCCTAGAGAATACATGTATAATAACAACATAACCTGAAGCTTCAGTTTCAGGTCAGCCTTGAAGAAGTGAAATGGATTGAAGGGAATTTAGGGAATTTGAAAACATTTAGGAAATCCAAGGAATGGAAAGAATTCGGAATATTTCAGGAATTTAGGGGATTTAGAGAGTTCGAAGAATTTCAGGAATTCATAATATTAAGGAATTCTGAGAAATCAAATATCTCAGAAAAGTTAAGGAATTGAGAGATTTTCACAAATTAAGAGAATATAAGGAATTTAAAATATTCCAAGAATGCAGGGAATTCAGAAAATTCAGAGAATTTAAGGAATCGCAGAAATTTTAGGATTTCACGTAATGTAGAGGAATGAAAGTTTTCAAAAAAATCAAAGTTTTGAAAAAATTTGAGGAATTCTGAGAATTTCAGCTATTAAGAAAATTCCATGAAATTCGGAGAATTTGACAACATTTAGGAAATTTGGGGAATATAGAGAATTCAGAATCTTTCTGGAATTCAAAGGATCAAGAGAAGTCAAAGAATTTGAGGAATTCAGAATATTAAGGAACTCTGAGAATTCAGAGAATTCAAGGAATTCAGAATATTCAGAGATTTAAGGAAATTCGGAGAAACCAAAGATCTCAGAGAATTCAAGGAATTCAGAGATTTCCACGAATTCAGAGAATACAAGGAGTTCAGAATATTCCAAAAATTCGGGGAATTCCGAGAATTGAAGAAATTTTCAATATTTAAGGATTTCAGATAATGTAGATGATTCAGAGATTTCAGAGAGTTCACGGAATTCAAACAATTTCAGGAATTCGGAGATTTCAAGGAATTCTGAGAACTTAAGGAATGCGGTAAATTTAAAGGAATTCGGAGAATTTGAGGAATTCATAGAATTTCAAGGAATTCTGAGAACTTAAGGAATGCGGAAAATTTAAAGGAATTCATAGAATTTCAGGAATTCAGAGAGTTTAAGGAATCCAGAGAATTTACGGATTCTGAGAATTTCGAATTAAAGGAATTCTGAGATTTTCAGAAAATTCAAGGATCTTGTGAAATTCAGAATATTTCAGGAATTCAGGTGATTTAGAGAATTCAAAAAATTTTAGGCACTCAGGATATTGAGGAATTTTGAGAATTCAGAGGATTGAAGTAATTCAGAGGAT
>CAKNXH010002100.1:0-74088 GCA_932178445.1 Andricus quercusramuli | reverse complement strand
CATTTACGGTTACAATCCAGAATAAAAATTAAATTTACAAATACTAAGCAATCTTAAAAAAAAAAAAATATTTCAAAGAAAAATGGAATAGTTATATTTTCAGTAAATGAATTGATTTTCCATGAAAATATAATTATATCTTTCAAAGAAAAGAAATTTCTACCAAAAAAAGATAAATTGTCAACAAAACATAAATTTTCGAATAAAAAAAAATTGGCAACAAAACAAAGGAATTTTCAACCAAAAAGATTAACTTTCTTCCTGAAAAGAATAACTTTCAACAAAATGCATTAATTTTCAACGAAGTATTTTAATTTTTAATGTAATTTTTAACCACATAGTTACATTTTCAACTGAAGAAGACCAAACGTGGAATCGTTGAATTTTTAGTTGAAAAAATGAATTTTCAATTAAAAGAAAAACGAATCTTCAACCAAAGAGGGAAATTTACTACCAAAAAAGACAATTTTTCAACAAGATAGATCAATTTTCAACTGAAAATTTATAGTTCAGAAAATTAATGTTCACTCAAAAACTAATTTTCAACCAAAAAAATTAACTTTCTTCAACAAAAACAAAAATTTTAACAAAATACGTTCATTTTCAATCAAATATTTTAAAATGTAATGGAATTTTTAACCTAATAGTTGAATTTTCAACTGACGAAGGCCAAACATGAAATAGTTAAACTTTTAGTTGAAAAAATTAATTTAAAAAAAAATGCATTTGTACATTACTAATTGAATTTCCAACCCAAGAGATGAATTCTCTACGACAAACTACAAAATAGATCAATTTTTAACCAAGAACATTAGATGTATATAAAAAAAAAATCAATATTCGTCAAAAAATGGAATAGGTCAATTTTCAGGTATAAATCTAATTTTTAATAAAAACAACAAATTTTCATCCAAAAAGGTGAATTTTCTTTTAAAAAAGACAATTTTTCAACAAAATAGATGAATTTTCAACCGAAAAGATTAAATGTCTTTCAAAAAAGATACATTTCCGACAAAACATGGAACAATTAAATTTTCAGGTGAAAAACTAATTTTCAATAAAGGAAACTAATTTTCAACCAAAAAGATCAATTTTTTACCAGAAAAGGTAAATTTGTAACTAAATAGGTGAATTTTCAACAATATAGTTAAATTTTCTACTGAGGAGATGAATCTGAAAAAGGATGAAAAAAGATGAATCTTCGACAAAGAACGGAATAGTTACATTTAAAAAAATATATAATTTTTATTAGAAAAAAAAGTAATTTTTAGATTAAAACAAAAAATATTTAACCAAAGCAATAAAATATCAAACAAAAATTATAAATTTTTCATTCAATAGTTAAATTTTCAACTCGAAACATGAATTTGTTTACCAAAAAAGACCAATTTATGACAAAATGGATGAATTTTACACAATAAATTAAATTTTCGAACAAACAGATAAAGTTTCAACCAATGAGGTTAAATTTATATGAAAAGGATCAATTTTTTACAAAAAATGGAATAGATAAATTTTCATTCACCAAAATTATTTTTTAATAAGAAATAATTAGTTATAAGATCAATTAATTTTCAACCAAAAATAATAAATCTTCAAAAAAAGAGACAAATTTTCAGCAAAATAGATCATTAAATTTTCAATCACACAGATGAATTCTAAACCAAAAATATAAATTTTCATTCAATAGTTGAATTTTCAACTCGAAGCTTGAATTTTTTTACCAAAAAAGACCAATTTATAACAAAATGGATGAATTTTCCACAATAAATTGAATTTTCGAACAAACAGATCAATTTCAAACCAAGGAGGTTAATTTCGTATGAAAAGGATCAATTTTCCACAAAAAAATGGAATATTTAAATTCTCATTCATAAAAATTAATTTTCAATAAGAAACAATCAGTTAGAAGAGAAATTAGCTCTCAACCAAAAATAATAAATCTTCACCCAAAAAAGACTAATTTTCAGAAAAATAGATAATTACATTTTCAACGAAACAGATGAATTTTCTACAGAGAAGATTAAATTTCTATGAAGAAAAAAAAATGTATAACAAAATAGAGAATAGTTAGATTTACAGTTAAAAATTTATTTTTATTTAAAAACTAATTTTTAATAAATGAAATGAATTTTTAATGATAGATTAATTTTCTACCAATAAAATATTGAATTCAACAATATACATGAATTTTCAAACAGAACTGAAATTTTTAATGGAACTTCCAATCAAATAGTTAAATTTCCAACGAAAGAGTTAAATTCTAAAAACGTTTTTATCTAAAATGATGAATTAGGAGAAAAATGAATTTTCAACATGGGAGTTCCACTTCCAACTAAGACGTTAATCCTTGAACCAAAATAGGCTTTTCTGTCGTTATTCACGAACATTTTTTCAATAAGAAAAATAATACGCTAACTTTAAGGAATTGTGAGTAAATGAAAAAATTTTCGTCATTCATATTGAGAAATAAAATGAAATTTTCCTGAATATTAAGAAATAATATTGTAACGAATAGATGAAGCTAGAAAAGAAGCTTGATTATTACAAAGTAAAATAGATAAAGTTTGTACATGATTCTAATTTCATCATTTTTGAGGAAAGTCACGTACGCATCACCTTGGTGAAAACGGACGAAGCATATTTACGAGCTTCGCAGTTCCCTTATTATTGTTTGAATGAAAATGAAAATGTTACAAAATCGCTTTCTCATATTAAACTTTTCTATTAGTCACTATTCTCATTTCACACAATTTCTTAATTATTATTGATCATACAGCCCGAAATGAATAGATCTGTTTCCACAAAGTATATGATGCTTCAGTTATGGTTTGTGGAACAACCGGTATTTCTCAAACCAATAAGGATAATTTACATTTAATAGTTAATTATCTAATTGTTTTGGGAAGCACCATTTTTTGGGGAAAAAGTTATGGTGGAACTTTTCTTTACTCACGGAAAAATTCTTATAATATAAAAGATTGGTTCAGTGTTTTCCTGTTGAGCTACAACAGAGATCGAGACAAGAATCTTCTTTGAGAAATACACGCATTATTTTTTTAGATGGTAGTAATCAAATTTTTCAAGGAATACGTATTATCATTAGTGAATAACGAAAAATATTCAACGTCTTTTCAGACTACATGGAGCTGTGGCAAAAAAATTATTTTAAATAATTTGTTTCGAAAAAAAAATATCTTCTCCATCTAGTCTGGAAAGACGTTAAATATTTCCTGTAATTCTGTAAGGATATTACAGATTCCTTGAAAAATAAGAAAAATCATTTCAATTTTACTTCCTGCACGTGCTGACACATTGAATCATTCTTGAGGCTACATGGTTACCAAATCTAGCAAATAGAAAACATTTCGAGGTCTGATATCGACAATCTTCCTCCTTCCATTTTTTTCGTTTCAAAGAATAAATAAAGCTTGTCACATTGATGTCGTAAAAGTTAGTATAAATAGCTTCCATTTTCGAGCCAATCATCACAAGCGATCTTTTAATTTAATTTACTTCTTTATTTTTCTGATACAAAAGATGAAGAATACTGCCGCTATTCTGCTCCTCCAATTCGTGGCCTTCCTCTATTTTCTCTGTAAGTGTCATATAATAATATGATTCACATTTTGCGTACTCAATCTTTAACTAAATCTTTCATGTACGGAAACTTCTAATACGTTCTTTTTTCCCTTAAAAATTAGGTGATGCCTCAGCATATTACGTCAGAGTAACAATGGCGGATAATTATGTTTATGAGGGTCACCTCACCCAGTTCGGGTTCCAGAGCCATTGGTTGGATGTTTTGCCAGAAGGGCATCCAAATTTTCCATACTATGCAGTTCATATTCGTACACCACAATCGAATATTCATTGGGTTTGCGATGATCTCAGGGTGCGAGGACGCCGCCAACCTCCCAAAGAACGCAACCCTGCTCATAATCTTCCACACATAGTTACAATCACTGTAGGCTATGAAGATTATACCAACATGGAACAATTCGCGTTATACAATGCCAGGAGCCCTCCTCCACCTGGCGGCTACCGCATATTTGTAGCAATTGGAGGTACTGTGCTTATCTCTGAGGCGAAGTTACGGGAGGGCAAGCCTCAACAAAATCTCTATCTCAGCTTTGCCGAATCATCGAGACGCCAGCGGGGCGGTAAATAGAACAGCACAAAGACGCCAATGAGTTCCTCAAGGATAGTTATCAATTTTTGATGTAAAATAACAATTTTCACCTTTATTTCACTTGCAATCTTAATATTTTTCAAATATTGGCTGGTCGTGCTACTACCGCTACTTACTCTGGGTGGATGTCCTAGTAATATCTCTGAAAATGTAAATATGGATCTTCTGCGAATCATGTATGTGTATGTTTACTCGACCGAATAAATAAAGTTATCATTTGACAATACGAAGTGTTTTCTTTCCCAAAATTTGGACAAAGTGTGATTCAGAATTTATCGGATTTTGTACATCAATTTTACCTCGTGTCATTACCAAAGGAAGTTGCAGCGAAAATTTGGAACATGCAGGAGGCGAAAGAGAAAGTATTACCTTTGAAAAATCGAATTTCTCCTGGATTGTCCTTTAAGTTTGATGTCTTTAGATTACTCATTTTGTTTACTGAACATTTTTCTTACATAGCTAAGATCTTTCCATTCCTCCTGCCCCTCATGAGCAACAAAATGATTTCATCAGAAACTCTCCTGACTCTGAAACGTATTTCGTAATATGCACATTATTCTTCACAAAACGGAATCGTGGAAATTTTATCTTTATCTTTAGCCAACAAAACTCAATAAATATTCACGGGTTCCTGAGATGTAGCTAAAAATATTAGAGAGCATCTGTTTCGATAGCCTCAAATTTCCCGAAAATTTTCCTCTCATTCATGCCCACCAAACTTCAAAAATCTTCACATGTTCCCAAAATATGACTCAAAATGCTCAAGCGTGTCTGCTACGATCACCAAAAATTTCTCAAATTTTGTACCTCGAATTCAGATCTTGTCAAGATCAAGGAAAGCTGCAGCGAAATTCTGCATTTTACGAGAAGCAAATGTAAATTTCAGATTTTTTTCTGCATCCTCAAGCTACTAGTGTACAAAGACTTCATAAATGTCTTCCTACAAAATTAACACAATCCTGCAGTAAGAATCAGGCTAAGGCTAAGCAGTACGTTCTGCTCAAAAGTTAAATATTTCCAGATTTACGAGGATGCCACAGAATAAACTGGAGATCCTAAACAGCTTTGTGGACGATGATCTGTCTGTACGTTTTTCCGAAATCTGCAGAAAAGACGTTGATGTGAAGGCTTCACTGCTGCTTATTGAAAACTACTCTTAGATTGGTGGTTCTTTTCCGATTTCATGAGCTGAAGTTGATGGCATTCTTCCATGAACTTGAAATAACAATTCTGAAGGTGGAAGAAAAGCTTGCAACTCTTGGAACAATGGAACATATTATCAGGAGATTGATCCAACGATGAATTCCCTATAAATGCAAATAACATCCACCCGAAAACGATATTTTAAGCTACAGGCGAGCCCGGCAGAGCCTTCTAAAGACCCTGTTCATTAACGATCGCATAAACACCTACTTTAAAAATTAGGTCATTTGGAGTCCACTGATGTTCGCATCTGCTTCATAATTATTTTTTAAAAAAAATGCAAGATTAATGTACAAAGGTTTGCGTTGGTCAGACTAAGGGTACATGAATGCTAGGATCAAGGATCCTACGTCAAATATCCCTTAGTAGAGATATTTCCGATCTTTTATATTTGGTATACGATACTCTAGCGCAGCATAAAATAGTTGATGCACTTTGCGGGACAGTCGAAATATAATCGCGTGCATCTCATAAGCGTTTAACAAAATCTGACTTGAAATTGTGAATAGTAAAACGAGAAAAACGGGTTTTCGAGTCTCGGAATGGCATACTTTTGAAATTGAATATAATTCTGTACATAACAGCAGCCTCATTTTCCTCCAGTTTGTCAATCCCAGTTATAATCTTTCTAAAATCGTAGAGAAGATATGCCGTTAGGTGTCCTCTCCAGTTTTCAAAAATATTTTCAGGCATAACATGCAGGTTTTTACTCATGAACTGTGGTCGATATGGTGTATGAAGTTATGTAAGGCAGCAAATGCCAACAAAGGCTGAAGCAGTACGACGTGACCCTACCTTCACGCATCCGTCGTTAACCACCCTGTTTCTGATACGCGTGTCATTGGCAACGCAGTGTGCCATTATTATACGCTGGTTTGACGCCATGTTTGGACCTGAATATGATTGACTACTCTCTTTGACACGTACACCACCTTTCCGTGGATAATCAAGTACTTTTACGGATTTGTTTTCATTCTTTACGAATAGCTCGACAAATTGCTCCACCGCGCCGTCAATAAACGATAAGCTCTCTGAAAGGGAAGTCGTTTTATTTCATACAGCTGGTACTATTAGTTTGAAATTGTTGAAATAAAAACTGTTGGAGAATTTTTTTGTTAGTCTACGGAAACCGATTGAGTTGAGAGTAAACTAGAGGACACCATGGGACGAACCAAATCTTGACTTCATCCGTCCGTCGGAAAAGATCTCGTTGTTTAGGAAATAGCTCGTAGCTGAGGAAATAATTATTGTTTTCTACCTGATGAGTTCCTAGTTTGATATTCCTCTGAAATTGAAGCAGAATCAAGTGACTTTTGTTCCTTGAATGGCTTACATTGAAAACAGGTATTTTCATCTGAAATCCGTATACTCGTAGATATGTGTATATAGGTCTTGTGACTTTGTGGTCGTACATACAACACAAAGAGTGTATGGCAGCATCGTTTCTCTCGCGAATCTTGACGTAGATATAGAGACAAGAATCGAGCGATTACCCATGGACCACTCAACCGGATTCTGTTTCGTCGGTCGACATTCTCAGCTTTTTTCAGGAGAATACTGCAGCAGCAGCAGCATCCAAGTTCTCCCTCGCGCAGTTTCGACTTGGGACGAAAGGGATTTAAGGGAGAAGTAGAATGAGATTGAAGTGGACCGTGAGATATAAGGTTAGAGGAGAAGGAAACTCGGAGTAGAAACTAAGAAGAACAGAACGAGAAAGGTAGCGTGAAAGAAGAGGAGAAGTATAAAGAAGTGAACGAGGACGGACAAAGGTCTTGCTCCTCCGTAAATCTCGTTGAGCGGGTATAATTTGTAAGTCGACAGGTCCTCTCCGCTACCATTCTTCGTCTGCCTCGTCTCCATTGATACCAGGAGGAATGAGCGAATAATTCTGAATCATAGGATAGCATGCTCATCGAGATTTTCATTCCTCGAGGGAGCATGTGTATAATTACCTTGAGAAATTGAGAACGCGTCATTGAATACTTCGCTAAAATAAGTAGACACAATTTCAGTAAACGTGTGAGATTAAATAGCTTCCCGCATGTAACACGTGGAACCGTTCACACAAATTGAAAGTTATTGGTCTTGATATAATTCACTTAGGGGCCGTACCCAAATTACGTAATGGATTAAAGGCCCTCTCTGAGACCCCTCCTCCTTCCTGTAAGCCTCAGTAACAAAAAATGTAAACCCCCCCCCCCCTCCCCCCCCGCGCGGGGTGTGCGGGATTTTCAGTTTCCAAAAATGTTTTACTAGTTATTTCTAGTAGAATTAGGCAGGGTTTCCTAGATCTTCACTTTCAAAATTTCCTTATTTATCTTCGTCTAATTTTTCATTTTCCTTGATCAATAATATTCAAATACCAGCATTTTAATCTTGAAATACTTTTAATTTATGTTCTTTTACAAATGGAATGAAACAGTTTTTCAGATACAAATTTAAAATTTTCAAGTTTATTAATTTTTTTTCAATCAAAAAACTATAAAAGATGGCTTTCTAACAAAATACTTGAATTTTCAACAAAATAATGAAATTGTTAGCATAATAATTGAATTTCCAACCTGAAAACATGAAGTTCCAACAAAAAGTGTCCTAGTTTACATTCCAATCAAAAAAAATGAAATTTATAGAAAGTAAAAGTTTTTTAAAACCAAGAAGACGAATTCTCAAAAAATAAACATTTTTCACTTAAGAAAGGAAATTTTACCCAAACTGTTGAATCTTCAAGCCAAAAGACGAATTTTTTCTACAAAAATTGAATTTACAAACAAAAAATATGGGTTCAGCAAAAAAATATTTTTTGACGAAACTGATGCACTTCTACCCAGCAAAAATGAAATTTTGAACCAAGAAATTTTTTTTCCCAAAAAACGAAAATTTTCAAGTGAAAAGGATTAATTTTCAACAAAATAGTTAAATTTACACCTGAGGAGATGAATTTTCAGCTGAAAATACAAATCTTCAAAGAAAAAAAAAAATTTTTCAATAAAGTGATTCAACCAAATCTTTCAAATAAATTAATTGAATAATCAAGCGAAGAAAAAGAATTTTGAACCAAAAAGTTGCATTTTTATTAAAAAAAAAAAGAAATTTCTACCAAAGCGGATGAATTTATAAATCAAAGATAAATTGAAGAAAAATAGTTGAATTTTCTGTTAAAAAATATTTGAGTTGACTTTTCATGATGAGAATATGAACTTTTAACCAAAAAATAAGTTCCCACGAATAAAATTGAATTTTCCATTCAAAAAGAGGAATTTTTTCAACCAAAAGGAATGCGTTTTTAACGAAATAGTTGAATTCTCTACAAAATAGTTGAATTTTTATCCAGGAAAGATGAAAGTTGTACTAAAACAGATAAATTGTTAATAAAAAAGAAATTTTTTTTCAAATTGAGCTTTCATCCAGAAAAGCTTTCAGTTCATTTTTTAACATCAAAATGTTAATTTTAAACAAAAAGTGAATTGTTTACGGAATAGTTGAATTTTCAACAAAACGGTAGAATTTTCAACCAAAAGTACGACATTTTAAGAAAAGAATTTAATTTATACGAAGTAGTTGAATCTTCATCCGAAAAAGATGAAATTTCGTTTAAAACAGATGAATTTATAATTTAGAAAAAATTTTAAATAGTTGAATTTTCATTCAGAAAAGATTTCAGTTCTCTTTTCAACGCCAAAATATTAAATTTAGCCAAAAAGTGAATTTTCTACAAAATAGTTGAATTTTCAACAAAACAGCAGAATTTTTAACGAAAAAGTGTGACTTTTCAAGAAAATTTTTGAACTTCAAACAAAACAGTTGCATTGTTGTCCAAGAAAGTTGCAATATTTCTACTAAAAAAAGATGAACTATTAAATTAAAAAGATAAATTTTCAGAAAAAATATTTTTCATCCAAAAAACATTTCAGATGACTTATCGGCAACGAAATATAAAATCCAAGAAAAAACTTAATATTATACGAAAAGAGTGAAATTTTTCATAAAAAAGACGAATATTCAACAAAAAAGTTAAATTTAAGACCACGAACGATTTAAAAATTCACTTCTTTTGTTCAGAAATTTTTATTTAGTTGAAAATCCACTATTTTCGTTTGAAATGTAACTGTTTCGTTTGAAATTAAATTTTTTGTTATTGAAAAATAATCGTATTTCAGTTTGAAAATGTGCCTATTTAACTTTTGGTTAAAAATGATCCTTTTTAATCAAAAACTCGACTATTTGATTGAAAATTTTTATATTTTGCTGAAAATTCGTATTTATTGGTAGAAAATTAATCTTTTTAGGTAAAAAGCATCTTTTTGGATGAGAATTTATTTCTTTGGTTAAAAATTGAATTATTTTGTTAAAAAATTATTTATTTAGCCAAAAAATTCATCACTTGAGTTAAAAATTCTTCTATTTTGTTAAAAAATCGATTTGGTTGAGAATTGAACTATTTTCTTGAAAATTTAACTATTTCTTCGACGTTAGTTTATTTACTTGGAAATTAAATTTATTAACTACAAATTTGACTATTGGAAATTTATCATTTTTAGTATGAAATTCATATGATAGAATGAAAATTTATTTATTTTGTTGAAAATTCCTATTTTTTCGTAAAACTATAAGGGAGCGGTGGAAGCGGCGAATTTTGGTTACAGTTGAACATTTCATTTTTGGTTTAAAATTGAATATTTCAATTATAAATGCAACTATTTCAGGTTTGAATGAAATTTTCTCCTTTTTGATTGAAGATTCAACAATTTATTCAAAATAAATTTTCTTGAAAATTCGTTTTCTTTGGTAGAAATTCAATCTTCTTGGTTGAAAATTCAACTTAAGGAATGAAAATTTATCTACTTTGTTGAAAATTCGTCTTTCATGACAAAAACTTACTTTTCTAGGTTTAAAAATAATTTTTCTTCAATTGTCAACTTAACAATTTCATACTTAGTTTAAAATTGATCTTCTTTTGTTGAAAATTAAGTTATTCAGTAGAAAATTCATGTAACTTATTAAAAACTTGTTTTCTTTTCCGGAAATTACTTTTCTTGGTCAAAATTTCATCTTTTTTTTTAAATTAAATTATTCCGTTGGAAATGCCTCTACCTTTTTTAGTTGAAAATCCAACTATTTGGCAAAAAATTTAGGCACTTCATTAAAAATTTCTCTTTTGGGTAAAAAATTAAACTTCTTGGTTGAAAATTTATCTTGTTGGTTGGCAAACAACCGAATACAGCTCTCCCGACGGATGGTCGATGTGAATAAGATGTGGTTCATTCCATGATATTTTTGCTTTGAATGCGAACGGTTTCAATAGTTTTACGAAAAAATTTGTCTCTTCAATCCTAGGAAATTAAAAAAAAACAAAAAAAAGCTAACGATCAAATTTGGACAACACAAAAAAACTTGGTTGAGTCAGAGAATTTTTTTTCTGCAATGAAAGCCAATTGAAAGAAAAAAATTTCAGTTCACTAAATACCTGAGTTATCAAATTGAACCGAAGTTTCTTAATATGTTTATTAAACATACTAAGCGGTTGACTAGAGAAGAAAAGAAAGATACTGGTAAACATACGTTCAAATAAGGTGCAATGAAGAAAACCGGAAATCTCTTTAAAGTCATAACCAAATATTTGCAAAACTTAAGACCTCAGTTCACTCTTTCGTCCTGCATGAGTTCACAACTATTGAATTCGCACATGTTAATTCATGTAAAAATTGTTGAATATCTCAAGTTCCAAAGAAACTCACCAGAGCTTACTGCATTTTCAATATAGTCTCCTAATTATTCACATAAAGAATACAAATTAAATTGATGTTCTTTTTGCTAAATTTGGAAATTAAAGAATAGGTTTTGGTTATTGTAGAATTCCCAGGGTTAAATAAATAAAACGATTTTGCATCGTGTAATGATTTGCATACTAAACGAAATAACATGGCTCGACGGTATCAAGTGATTAACAACTTAATAAGATACCAGCAATATGTTCTTAGATACCTATATTATTTTTTTTTATTGGCATTCATAATATTAATGTATAGAATTCTTGAAAATAAAAACAAGAATAGAAAGATCAAATTTGGACAACAACCATTAAATGCCCCAATTAAAAAAAAATTCCTTGAAAAAAAAATGTTTTTGTGTTTTGATTTGATAATAATAAAAATAAAATAGACGAGAGAAATTAAAAAAAAAAGGAGGAAGGAGATTTGGTTGGTTGCCTTCTAATTTTTCATTCCTCCTTCTCATTTTGGTCCTGAGAAAACAACAAAAAATTTTCAAGAAATTTTTTCTTTCAAGAAATTGTTCTTCCGAATTAAAATGAGGGCGTTTTATGGTGGTTGTCCAAATTTGATCGCTGGATTTTTGTTTTTATTTTCAAAAATTCTATACATTAACTGGAGTATTGTTGACAAGTTTTCAATTAATTTTCTTACGGAAATGAAGTCTATAGATCGCAAAATGGCTAAGATATGCAATTTCACATTAAACTTGTTTATAACATTAACTATTTTCATCAGCTATTGAAACGTGGTACATTTTATTTGTTGGCGACTAATTTTTATTTTCTTCTCTCAAAGAAACAAAGTTTTTGAAGCGCGAAATGAATAAGACATGCATTTGTTTATTAAATTTGTTAATAACATTATCAAGTGTCATCAAATATGGAAAATCATAATTTTTTTTTTATTGGTGACCAATTTTTATTCAATTCTCTTGAAGAAATAAAGTCTTCAGAGCGCGAAATACCTGAGATATGCATTTCTTTATTAAATTTGTTTACAACATTTACAATTTTTATCAGGTAATAAAACTTCGCACATATTTTTTTTCGACAAATGTTTACTGATATGTTGATAACAAAATTAAAAAAGAATGTATTGCGGTAACCAGCTATATGTTATTTATGAAAAGTATCTTCACTGATTTCATAATGTTTCACATAAATATGAGTTGCTGCAAAAAATAAAGTCCTGTATTTAAAAAAAAATTTTTAAATCTCAACTTTGTTAAATAAAATCGTCTGGTTCTGTAACTAATTCTAGTCATTTTTTTCGCTACTTGCATTATCACAAAAGTTTAAACAAACAAAAAATCCTAAATCGGCTTGCACATATTACTTCAAAATGTAATGTGCAATATGTTCATGTGTTCATGTCAATATGCAATATGTTCATAGAAAACAAAAGAAATCAAAAACTAATTTTTTCTGTTTCACTTGCATATGTCTTATCAGATTTCCAAAACCCCAATAAGTGA
Organism: Andricus quercusramuli; assembly: GCA_932178445.1. Lineage (NCBI taxonomy): Eukaryota > Metazoa > Arthropoda > Insecta > Hymenoptera > Cynipidae > Andricus > Andricus quercusramuli. The sequence continues at coordinate 61,448 of CAKNXH010002100.1, read as the reverse complement.
AAAGAAGGGTTTTGAAATTTGTTGGTGCTTATTATTTTTTGCATCTTGTTTCATCACAAATTGTACGTAATACCTATAACATCCATTGCTACTGATATTGAGACATTACAAGAGATTTAAAAAATATATATTATTTACCAAAACTGCGAAGTAAAAAATGTTATACTCACCAAAAAGAGACAGTTATGGGGGTGACGAAGAGAAGACAGATCGACACTAAGACGAAGCGCATTTCCGTCCCCTCCCTTCCTACACAAGGATCCGAAAATGATATCAGTCTTCACTTTTTTTTTTAAGTATCTTTTCTCTCTCTACACAATGAATATTTTCACTGACAAGATACTCCAGAAGTAATCTTGCAAAGTCCTATCGAATTTTTTCTTAAAGTCTGAAAAAGTTCTCCATTCCTAGTGAACGATCAAGTTTGTTAAAGTATCTCTTTTTTAGTCTCACTTGACAATCCTTTCTTCCGGTAATCTCTTTTCAATATTCCAGTTTTGTGAAGTTTTTTAATTTAGTTCCTTGACTACTTCAATAACATTCTTTGTACGAAATCTCCACAAATGTGGAACCGCAATCTGAAAAAATTCATTTTCTTCATTATCATGAACCTCACGAAACAATTCTGCTTCCTGCATAATTTGCTGAGATTTGTCCGATAGCTTCTAATGATTTTGGCCTCTCATTTCCCCTTCCACTCTACTTTTCGCACCAGTGTCGCGGAAAAGGGTGTAAGGATTGCAATAGTCCCCACTCCTTCTCTCTTCCTCTCTGCTGTTTCTCTTTCTCGTGCCTTATTATTTCCCCCCTCCACCTTCAATTATTGCTCAAATTCAGTAGAGCACGTTGACTTGAATCAATGAAGTCGTTTTCCAAAGAGTAAAAACACGACGCGATAATGTGCCACTAAGGAGCTTTACCCCTACCCTTGTAACGAGAAATCTTCCCAAAGGAGGGAATCCTCACCAACACTGCATCACCTATACTAGTTCATCTCCAATGCACTCACTGATTTGAATTTTCTCTCTGCGGTTCAGATTTGAGAAAAGGGTGTCAGTCTCGGAACCAATTGATGAATCAAAAAAACGACTGGATCAAAAATTTTGAATTCTTGGAAAGCATACGAAAACTGACCGACGGATGTAATTGTCCAAGTGTCCAGAACGTGATTAACGAAATCGCAATCATTTGAAGTACAAATGGAAAAGTTCATGAAAAGTGGAGATGGATTGGTAGCTCTTGCGGAAAATAGATTCAAGGAGAATAAACTACATAGGAGGATAAAAGGTCGGAAACCTGACTTTAATGAGTCTAACTGCCAAGGCTCAGATTACGAGGCACCAAGTAAAGGAAAAGGAGGGGAATCGGACGATCGGTCCTGCGATCCCAGACGTGAGACGACGTAGGCCGTGAGAGCCGAAAGACTACAGGACCTCGACTAGGCAGGTGAGCGCCACCCTGCGGCATGCTATCACACCAAACCCCTCTTTTCCTCTTTTATCTTTTCTCTTTTCTCTTAACTCTTTTCTCCGCACTTCAGGACGGAATGCCGCTGCACTTACTATTTACGATTTGCAAAACGCCATTCGTTGACGCAAAGATTTTTTTCATTTCACTTTTAACGCTGGCTTCATTTAAGTAGGATCGAATTTATATATTACGATTCTGGTGGTACCAGTTTACGTTTCGCGAAACCGAAGGCGATTCGTTGACATGTAGATTTGTTTTTTCAATCTTTTCCGAACAATTGAGCAGAGAAAAGAGAAATGGGGATATTCCTAAATAGATTTGAAAAGAGGCCTTTGATGTTATTTTTTATTCCATTTAGCTTCGGATGATGCATCAGCATAATGTTCTTATGGAGATTTGGATATTGAAGTGAAGTCCATGTTAAAAGTGCAATTTTTCAAAAGCTTTACTTGAGCGGATTCAAACGGAACATACGGAATGATAAGGGATTTGCAGAGAACTGAAGTGGAACAACAACAACAACATCGGAATCATGCGGCATTACGTGGCAATTATTAGGAATGACAGCGTGATCATTTGGAATGAGCTCGGATTCAGAAAGGAAACATTTGGGATAATTCGGTTAATCAAGCCGCCAGCGAATTTGCGTGAAATAAAAAGTCAATTCAGAATTATGTCAATTTGTCTGTAGCAACTCTTGACTGACAACAGAGTCATTTTGAATGATTGAGATTGGTGGGCGAATTATTTGGCTAGACTTCGAAAAATGGAATGACTGGAACCGAAATCTTTCAGAATGCATTCCGATTCTGGCGGATTCCATTTTAATGAAATATTGATTCATAATAATTTAAATATGGATACAAATATCTGATTCAAACAGTTTCAATGTCATTGCAAAACTTCCGTCAGGGATCTCTACAAACACATTACACATATCGATTAAAAAAATACTGTCTCCTGTCAATTAATGTTCACTCTTTATTATGAGCACACCCGAAGGAATAATGAGATAAGTGAGTTGCGGTTAATGTGGTTCAACGGCGAATATGGCACATTCACGAAAATTAGCACATTGTCTGCGAGTGTTGTTAGTTTCTTAATATGTATTCCAGTATAGAAGGTATACCAAAGTTGACTGACATTTTATTCATGTTCGTTAACAAATCTTTTTCCATTTTCCAAAATAAATAAAAATAAGATTACGCCATATTTATTTTACAGCAATTGTTTCAGAAGTTCAGAAGTCAAGTGCGGAATTTTCTGATTCTGGAATGGCCTGTCAAGCGAGTCACGCATGATGCATCATTACGACTAACCTTGATTAAAATAACCGGTACTGACCCAAGCAGTGAACGAAATCTATTTCAAGAAACATAACTTGTACTGAACTAGCATATCCTTTTTTCACCAGATTTGAATGTTTTCATTTTTTTTATCCTTGTAGTGCCTTGCTGAAGTAATGATATGTACAAATGCGTGAAACAATATTTTCTCCTTTTAGTATCTATTCAGTGATGAGAAAATATGGAAATATGCAAAATTTTCTCTATTATGCATCAAAATACTCATCTATCTCGGATTCTTCATTGCTAATCACATTTTCTGATTATTTTCATTAACTGGGAGAGAATTGATCATAATAGTAGTTTTAAATATATGCTCAAGCTTCAAAATATTGTTTGAAAATTATACTATACAAAGAGAATATTAATAGAAAAAGAATGAACAAGATTACCGCTACAAAATTAATGATGAAAATGGCGGTTTTAATGATGAGGTAGATTTTTTTTATTGTTCCAAAATGAAAAGGTACATAATAGTAAGAATCAAAAAAGCGAAAACTTGCTGACTCATTTGGAGGCATGCAGTCGTTAATCAGTTTTCCTACATTTTGAAAAAATTAGGATCCTTTATACTCTGATCTTAGCCTTGGACATTATTCTTAATTCCATTGGTGAGAGAGTCATAAATTAACGTCATTTTTTCATACATCAGTAGAATAATTAGAAGAATTGTTAGAACTTTCTTATCAGCTCACCCAAAATAACGATTTCGAAATTCGATTTTGAAGTGTGGAAAATTGAAGAAGTTAATCAAGTTATAAATAAATAGTTAAATAAATAATAAAAAAAAAATAAAAATGAATAATAATAATAAATAAATAGTTAATTAAGTCCATAGATATATATTTTCTGGATTCCATGGTTGTAACCACTTTATGTTGGTGGAGTTGACATAGTCTATTTACAAGTTTCGCAATATTGCCTTCCATTATTGCGTAAATAAAGTTGAAAATGTTAGACAATCGAAGGTCAAAAGCAAATTTGTATATCTGATTTAGGCAAACAATTTTGGTATGAAACATTTTACTGTACCTTGTGTCGTTTTAAAAAAAAATCTTATTTATTTATTTTTTTTATTGAAGCAAAAACTTCTTGTAATATCCAAAAATAATTTGTAACAAATGACTCGATCTTTCTTTGGTGAAAAACTTTTGTCCATTCATTTTTTTTATCTTGTGTCGCTTTTCCAAAAATTTTCAATTTATAATATTATTTTTTACGATTCAAACAAAAACTGCGCTTCCTGTCAATATATGATTAACAACACTTTTGTGAATCTTTTTTTGGTTAAGAATGTTTGTATACTAATTTTTTTTTATATTTTGCATGGTTCGACCGCAAAATTGAATTTTCGATTTTTATCAACAGTTTTCACGACCATAACTTGAAAAAGTGTGCCAAAGTCAAAATATATTTTTTTTCTAATTCAGGGGGTCATAAAACAAGTAGATTTTAAAAAACCCAACAATGACAAATTTTATATGAAACTAATACTTTCTCATTAGGATGAGAATGTGAAAAGGAAAAAAAAAGGAAATCTTGGCGTCATTATGAAAAAAAAAAAAAAACAGAAAATCTCACCATGATTTCAATTTTTTATTTCGCTTTTCAATACATTCTCAAAGATTATCCACGAATTTTAAAGGATTTTCTAAGATTTCAAAATATTTAAGTTAAAGGATTTAGAGGAATTTTAAAGACTTTTACAGATTTGAATAGATTGCAAAGGATCGTAAAATTTTGAAATATTTTAAATGATTCAGAAGATTTTAACTAATTTTCAGATTATTTAAGGCATTTGCGCGGGTTTTATGGAATCTTGAGAGATTTTCATAGAAGTTTAAAGATTTGAAGCAATTCAAAAAATCAAGGATTTTCACCGTCCTTGGGTTTCAAGATATTTCTAGAAGTCTGAATCATTTTGAAGCCATATCTGAAGATTATGTACGATATCCATAGAATTCAAAGGATTTCAAAGAATTTTCATGAGACTTGAAAAATTTGAAGGGATTCACAAAATTTTCTAAAGGATTCACCAAATTCCCAAGCATTGCAAATATTTCCAGGGATTCTACGAGTTTTTATGAAATTTGCACACTCCTCGCCGGAATCATTGCCCACATTCCGGACCATTTCGCTGGCCCCACCAACCACGCAAATTCAACTTTTTTTGGGCCCAATATTTAGTGCAGAATTTGTTCAAATTTGTTCGATCAAAATTAGAATTTTTGCAACACTGGAAGTACCTGATAACTCAAAAAAACACTGGCGGGGCCAGCGAAACGTTTCGCTGGCCCCGCCATAGTGTTTACCGCATAGGGGATAGTTTTTAGGGGTTGGAGTTGGTTGCACAAATTTGAACGAATTAAGACGAAAATAATACGCTCATATAAAGTTGATTTTGGATAATGTCGGGGCCAGTGAAACGTTTCGCTGGCCTCGCCAGTGTTTTTTTGAATTATCAGGTACTTCCAGTGTTGCATAAATTCTAATTTTGGTTGAACAAATTTGAGCAAATTCTGCACTAAATATTTGGCCCAAAAAAAGTTGAATTTGCGTGGGTTGTGGGGCCAGCGAAATGGTCCTCCCACTTTCTTCTTCTGGCAGACCTCGTATTCTTGAAAACTCACTTTTCGTGCCAGATCCAGGTCTCCTCCAGATTATTCCCTATAGTAATCCGCCTCGTGTTTTAGAATTTTAAAAACACGTTCTCCCTGCCGATCGGACAATTCTAAGGAGATCAGGATCTCATCAATTTTACTTTTCCAACGAAAGAAAATACTGTATTATCAACATCCACTGGTAAAGCTTTTGCAACATACGAGGACATAGGTTTTCTTGGTGGCATTCATATTTTCAAAAAATTCGATTAATTCTAATAATTCACAAATAGTCTGACAAAACGAGACGCTTACCCAACTGAATACAGAAGAAATCAGCCAGAGCCCAGTAGGGTCTCGCCGAATATTCGTACAAAATTTTAGAGCTGAACATGTAAACTGTGTAGACCCAAATCTCCTACACCATTAGGTCTATATCTCCAGGCTTCCATTTGCCCGGAGTAAAACTTGGGATATTGAACCGATCAAAGAAGAAACTAAGCGTAATATATACCCTAATTTAGGAGTGAAGATTTACCTGCAATAAAAATTACTGCATTTTGGTAATCTTTACACGAATACTTCGGTATTTTCCTGCTTTCAAACTCGCTCTAAGGTAACTTCCGATGGGTCTTATGTTGAATTGCTGCAGTCCTCCGCTCCGGCTCTTTCACTTACCTAGATATCCTTGAAGGAAAGTTGAGACAAATTTTGTCCGCGAAATATGAATTGTGTCCTGTGGCTTCTGTATCTGGGCTTTCAGGACTGACTGCTCCAAAGGGGCAAGATTTGATGCATTTTGCTCACTCCTGATATTGAATTCTAGGCCGAGTTTTTCAGAAGCCTCCTCCGCTAAACTCGAAGGTTAATCATTCAGTGATCACCTTTCAACACAACCTGTTTGGTTAACATTACTACATTGAGTCTTCCTAATGATAAAAGCAGTGGAGACGGTTGTCGATTTATTAATAATGCACTAATGACTCTAAAATGCATTATCAAACAACTTCAAGTAGACAAGAACATCACCAATGTCCAGGAAAAAAATCAGCAACATAGAATTCTAGGAATTCATTGGCACGCCAACTCAGGTTGCATCAGATTCTGAGAAAATTTTGACAAACTGAAAATGCTATTAATGTCCGCCCAACTAATGCCATCAAAGTAACAAACTTATTTCATGTACTAATAGATCTAATAAGGAGTCACCCCAGTGGTTGGTTTTCTCACCATCCCAAGTGGAATGATGTGCGTTAGCATTACATCCGATGAGCAATGGTTATCATTTGACCCAGAAGTTGTCCACCAGGCTTCTCCAGTCTTCAACTGGTGTTGGGTCCTTGCATTTTTGTTTCAGCAATTTTTCTATATAACTCGTTTTTTTATGCATCGACAATGGGGAGGGTACAACTGTGTACGGAGCAATTGTGCACAGATGGTACCTAAATGCTGAGCAAATCACCCTCGGGTAGCGCTTGGCTTCTAAATGGTGCTCGATTTTTATTGCCACCAAGTCTCTAGAAAAAATCTTGGTAATCGAATGAATTTAATATCGCCTCTGACATTAAGTGCTGCCCTGGGTGTTTTTACGGAACTGTCATAAATGACTGATCTGCTCTTGTTACTTTAGCATCTAATATTTTTCAGGTGAGTACAATGTTCTTGTATTAAGGCAGAAGCTATTTTTCTCCCTTCTCAGCTCTCTGCTCGAAATAAAAGACGCTCCTTAAGCGTGGGAAAGGTTCATCTGAATAAAATACAGACTGAAAGAGAGACTCCTAGTGTTCATTTTAACTTCCAGTTTTCTCCTCTACCTCTTCCATAAACAGATCCAGAGCTCTATCTTCGGATGTAACTTTGGTTTTTGAGAGGAACTACAAGAACCAGGATGATTGTATACATATTTGAGAGCTGATAGAAAAATCCTCAAAATCGCTACAGTACAAATTCACGCACCGAGACAGAAGAAATCTACTGTGTTATTTATATATGAATTAATTACTACCACTTCAGTCGATGTAGCTTAATTGAGACATATCAAGCTAAAAGTTTAAGTTGAAACACTTTCTTTAAATTGAACTGGCAAAATTTTTCCACAGGATCTAAAAAAGTTTTCGAACTTTGAAGATACGTTTTTCCTCCCGATAAACCAATTCAAAGGATGGCGGGAGCTCGTGAACTTCAGCCTTTTCTCACCACAGAATATATTGTATTATCAACATCCACTGGGAAATTTTTTGCATCATTGAGAACAGCAGTTTTTCAACTGGAATATATAAATCTTGTCGAAAACGGGTAAAAATTAATTTTTGTTTGGAATTATCATTGCTATTGCAGTTGCAAGCAGGTACAAAACATGTTTTTTAAGAGGCTGTTATTATTATAAATACTTGTGAAATGTATGTTCCGGACATATGATTGTGTAAAATTTGAGGTTATCTTCGGAAACATCTCATTCTCACGCACTTGACTGATATTATTCATGACTATCTTTATTTAGGTTTTATATTTCAAGCAAAACTGTATTTTTCAGTGAGATTTGGTTACGACTGGCTGCTGCTTTTCGATAATTTTAAGTAAACAAATATCTCTATTAGAAATTGTAAATTGAATTTTCGCCAGCTGTCTGCTAGATACTTCGTTAGTCAATGTATCATGATGCTGATTGGTTACGCGCTTTTTGGGAAGTGACGTTTTAAGGTCACAGAGTTTTTGAATAGGGATTTGGATACTTTTTTATAAAAATTTTCATCTTGACAATGAAGTATTCAAAAAAATTTTTAAGTACACTAAAATGTTCAGAATGTTATGCAGTATTCAAAAAATATATCACCTAAAATTCATGCAACGACCCTATTATATGTGTATATATATACATTCGATTCCTTGGGAATCGAATCGAAGGGCCTATGCCAAATCTACCAAACGCGTCTTCGAATTGCGGATAGAGGGTCCCTGTACCAAGGGTTTCTACTGAATATGGTCCTGAAGGAATAACGCCTTAGTGAAGGCGTGACAACCGTGCCGAAAGCTGAATGACACCTGGGTGAGGTGTCTCGAATGGTGAGCTGAGATATCGAGCGACCTCTCAGAGTACCAGCCTTATCCTTGCACGCAAGGCTCTGCAAGAATGGACAATTCCCTAGATGCTCGTGGGAACAACAATGAAACCGCCAAAACATCAAAATGCTGTAGATGACGTGCTAGACTGCTACGATGCCAGCATAATCCCTGTTCGCGGAGGCTTTATTGCTCGTATGCACACTCTGTGGCGACAGAAACACCCAGAGCTTCAGCACGTTTCACATAAGTCTTTACGAAATCAAGCCGACTTCATCCGGAAAAATGGATATGTACGCGGAGTGCTTCCCCAACCGCTGGTTGATCAAGCTGCAGATGAAGATGAAGCGACATTAAGAGCAACCGCAAAAAGCAGGCACCTTCTGGAAGATGATCGCTATTTCAGTACAAGGAGGAACATCAACATGCAAGTTCTTCTTAAGCCCCAAGATCTGGCTGAAATGGATGCCTCCCTTCGTGGAGATATCTCGCAAGAGTCCGACCTCTGGACCATTAATTGCTCAGTTTGTGGTGCTGCGAGTGCTTTGGCTGATTCAAATCGAAGGCTACGACCGACGATGGATCAAAAGACCAAAAGCCGTCAAGGCGGACGCGGACTTTTGAATCTCCAGTGTCTTCATGACCGAATTGTTTTAATTACAGCTTACATCGTTGCGAATGGCGGAGATCCTTTCCTAAAGATGGTCAGGAACCATGAGATGATTGACGAAGGAGCGTTCCTTTACAAAGCCGCAGAGCAAGCTGCCGAGACCCTTGGCCTGAATTTTAACATCAGAAATGAGGAAAGTGCATTACTCCATCTAGATGCTTCACGTCTAAGAGCCGAAGTGAAGAAAGCAGAGGTTGGAAAATTTCACGAAGAGCTACTCGACAAGCATATGCACGGAAACTTTCACAGAAATGTAGAAAAACAGTCCTTGTCAAAGGAGCAAACTTTTGCTTTCCTCAAATCATCAGGGCTCAATTCAGGTACAGAGGGCTTTATTTTCGCATGCCAGGACGGTGTCATCTCCACCTTAGCATACCGTCAACGCATTTTATGTCAAGAAGTTCCCAGTTATAGGTGCAGAGCGTGTCATGCACACGCTGAGTACCTAGAACACATACTATTGGGGTGGCCGACCCACGCAGGAACAACGTATATCTATATACATAATGCATACTTTGCCGCTCTAAAGGTGTTGGTCGCGACCCTGCCTTGCCGAACGCTCTAAGGGATATAGAGTCAATTGTCCGAAACGAGAAGTGCCAAATTTTCTGGAACTACGATTTTCGGGCAGCAGTCTCCGTTGCGTACTGGAGGCCTGACATTGTTCTCCAAGACTTCGAGAAACGAACTATATTCGTGATCGAATTCTCGGCTCGGTCCGAATATCAAGACCTTAAAAGAGAGCTGCAACGACTGTATCCAAAATATTTGGTACGAGTAATTGTCCTTGTGATAGGTGCTCTCGGAGGTGCGAAATTATCACTGGTTCGTAACCTTAAAGCCATACCCGCGTGCCAAAAATATGCCAAGGCACTTGCGAGATGGACGCAAAAGGCTGACATCCTTGGGTCGCTCCATGTCCTCAAGACGCACGAGTGTTTCGCCGGCCTGTCGTTGTGATTTCGTCGTGCCCTGTGATCACCTATCTCACGGATGTGAGACGCGGCCATAGCTGTATTTTACCGCGGTTCTACTGGGGGCCATTGACATTTTTTTTAGATGGCAGTAGCTCTTAGTGGTACCCTGCGGTGGTTGTTTAACTTTACATATATATATTCTTGAACGAAGGTGTTTTATTCTAGACTTGAATGTAGAAGGTCGAGTGAGATAGTGACCAGGCGCCATCCATTTACCACATATACAATTTTTTGTGGGGGGAGGCAGTGGGTGAGGAAAGAGAATCAGCAAATCAGAATCAGGTACGTGGAATATGGAGAGCCCACTCGTATACGTATGCAAAAGTCTTCTAGAAAATTTCATTGCTCTCTGAGTCAGTATCATTTGCTGTCATCTACTGTCACGTACTGTCACGTATCAACTATATTATAAAATGCGTATCGCCGCTGATTCCCTATGGTTGAATTTTGCCGTTTTCCTTATTTCTATTGGTAAATATAAGATAATATAATATCATATTCATACGTCTAAGTTGAGTTTTCAAACAGATGGATAAATTTGTTGCCGAGAAGATTAATTTTTACTAAAAAATATGAGTTTTAGAGAATCATACAATCTAAATAGAAGTAATCCTCAAATTAGAAAAAATCTTTGAAAGTGAAAAACCTGAATTAAAATCTCCCATGAATTTTTCGACATATTTTAGAAGATATTAAAATTCTCTGAAATTTCATTTAGAAAAGAAGTATTTGAAGTTAGAAATTGTTTAAAATTTCATCAGGAATCTTGAAAAATTTTTTTATCTTCTCGATACCATGAAAATTCCTTAAAAACTTACGATTTTTCTTATTTCACTATTAAAAAATTTACATTCAATTTTTAGTGTTCTTGACAATTTTCAGAATATTTTAAATTGGTGGGAAATATTTTTAAATATTCTGTTAAAGACCTTGAAAATTCTCCAAATTTAAAACTTGAAAAATCTACATTTCATTTACGTATCTTAAATAATTTACAAATCTTTTCGAATGATTCGCATTCTTTCTAAATCTTCCAAAATCTTTCAACATTGGAATAACTGTCTAGAAATCTTCAGGATTCTGAATTTTTAAAATAATTTGTAAATAATGGAGAAATAAAGAATGTTCAAAAAACTTTAAAACAAAATGTAAATTAAAAAATATTCGAAACATTTCAAATGATTTGCAAAAATGTGGATTAAGAATCTGGAAGATTTCAGAGCAGTGCCCCTAGTTTTGAGAGTTTGTAAATTTGTAGGAAAAATTAAAATAATTTCATTAGAAATTTTCTTATGTCAGTTTATTTTCGGTATGTCGACATACCGAAATTAAGTGAATTGGTACGCAATAAAAGTCGATGAGTGTGAATATATAAAAAGTTTGCAATAAAGCAATTAATGTCATTTCCATTGCTTCCATCAAATGTTTATTCATTTATATTTATCACACAAATATCTCTATCATAAAGGTATAAAGAAGATATGAAAATATTTTATATAACGGTTTTCTCTTCATTGATACCATTGATGTTTTCTCGTATGTAAAATTCAAATAATACTCACCAGCTCAAAATTCTCTTCATATATTAAATGATTTTAAATCCTTTTCGAATTAATTATATTATTATTATTGATTTTATATTTTATTCTGATAATTTGGATGATTTCAACTATCAAAGGACAATTTTTTGATTTCAAATCTTTTGATGATAATTAAAATCAAAAGTTAGGTTTTCAAGTCAAAATCTTTTAAGTTAAAGGAGCTACTGAACTACCCATTGCTGTTTCTCCTTACAGAATCAGGAAGTTCAGAACCGACGACTTTGGAGGATTTATTTCCTGGATTCAGCGGCATCTTGCCTCCGGTCGAAAAATTGTGGTTTGAAGGTCAGTTGCACAATTCCAAAACATTTCGCGGTAAACGTATGGACAACATTACGGTGAATCTCCTAAAACGGGAACATATCATATTTGGATGGCTGTTTGGAGATATTATTCATGATCTATTCGGCTTATTCCATTATGAGGTAGATGCATTTATCGTATTTGACACGAAGAAAGACAAGTGGGTTACTCTGCCTCATAATTTATCACGGGAATTGGGTACAAACCGTCTTTTGGAGATTGTTGTTGCGCGCGATCAAGCTGCTGCTACACGCGTATCAACATCGAAAAATCGAGTATACAAAGAAGCGCACATTAGAGCATGCAGACAGGCAAACATTCGATTAGACAATGTAGAACAAGAGCAAGTAGAGCTTCTGGCCCAGGATTCAACAAAGATTGAAGAGGTCATTATAAAATTCAAGGAAGAATACAGTCAAGCATATGATCGTGAATTTACGCGTTATCTGTACCAGCACGGAGAATATAATTTGAACGGACATAGAGGAACGCACACAGAGATGGCCTCAACAAGCAGAAATGATACATGAAGGCTGGGAAAAGGAAAGATATTTAGGCTTAGTTTGTAATATTAGAAACGTGAAAGAACACCAATTCGCAGGTAATCCACATTGCTCAAGATTCTCCAAAAATAGAATCTTTTCACATTAGACTTTGTAGCATCGTCAAGAAAATTCTCCGTCTGAAGATGCCATGTTAGGATTGTATCCATTACGGTGAAACCGCTGAGTTCATGCTGCAATAATGTGAGTTATTTTCTCTATTGAGCAAGATCGTCTTCTTCACTGCATTTGGTTGATTTTAGAAAAGTTTTGGTTGGATGAACAGAATTTTTGTTCAGTTCACCATATGAGCTTGCTTCAACGAATCAAAGTTTTTGGTTGAATCGTTTTGTTGATGTTAGAAATTAATGTGTTAATTGAAAAAAAGTTTGTTCAATTTTTGAAATGAGTTAAAAGAAATTTTACTAGAATGAAGCAAACAATTTTGTTGATTTAACCAAAATATTTTGTCACGACTGCACACTCCAATTCAAGTTGCAATGTTTGATATAAATGTAAATTTAAATGTAATTATAAATCTCATTGTAAATCTAATCGTAAATGTAATTGTAAATGTAATTGTAGATGTAATTGAATTGCCTGAAATGTTTTTTGAACTTCATAAGCACTCTAACAATCATGGAATATGTTGAAGAATCCCGGCAAAGATAACTAACTAGTGATGCAAAAAATTGGTCAATGTTACGTAATTATTGATTCCAAATAAAACAAAATTAACTACAATTAAATCTAAAACGTATCCCCTTTGCTAAAAATGTACAATGGATGACTCCTTATTACTCAAAGAACTATAACGCTCAAGTGCTTTTAGGCATCACTAAATCCAATACAAAATTTATCGACCTCCCCATGTTTTTCACGCAGTATTTAGAAACATCTGATCCTAAGCCTCTTCACATTAATATTAATATTTATTAATAATCCTGAAAAACGAAAACCATTATCACATGAATGCATCATACAAATATGTGCAATAATTGAAACCTTGGGAGAGATAAAGTTTGACCAATGAAGATCTGTTTTTTGAAGCCTTTCCTTAAATGGCGAGTGTATGTTGATCAGATTTTTCAAATGACACTATTTGTTCCATGACGTATGGCTATGCGTGGAAATAGAATAGAAAATATGCCTTAAACTCTATTTTTGAATTATTTTTTTAAGGCTTTCATTCAGCAGGGCTTCTGCGGAACTTGAAAAGAAAGTTAAAAAATATCCTTCACGGTTGAAAATTCAAATATTTTGTAGACAATATGTCCTTTTAGCTTTAAAATTCAACTGTTTTTGGAGATAATTCCACAATTTTTCTTCATTATTGAAAGAAATTTCTCAATACAGCGAAAGAGAAAATATTACAGAAAAAAATACAAGGATCTTGTGAATTATTATTATTATTATTATTGATTAATACTAAAATTGAAAAACGTTATCACATGAATTCTTCGTACAAATATGTAGCATCATTTCAATCTTGGAAGAGATAAGGTTTCTTTTCTGAACTATGAGCGTTTATTGATATAATTTTCCAAATGACGCACGTTGTTCTATGACAGACATGTATCGGAAGAAATAGATTAGTTCACACACCCCCACACACAAACACACACACATTATATATATATATATATATATATATAACGTTTTTTTCGAGGCTTATTTTTAGAAGGTCGAGAGATATAGTGACTAGCCGCCATCAATACACAACGTGTAGAACATCTTTGTGTGTTTAGGGGGGGGGGGGCAGAAGATAAAGAAGGGGAATCAGCAAATCAGAATTAGCTGCGTGGAATATGGAAAGCTCACTGGTATAGGTAAGAAAAAATCTTGTGGAATAATTCATTTCTCTCTAAATCAGTACCATTTACTCTCATCTACTGCTATATACTGTCAACAAATATATCAAAGCATGCGATTGGCTGTTGGTACTGTATTGCTCAATTTTGGCATATTTCTTAATTCTATTGGTAAGTATGAGATAATATAATATTACATTCATTTGAAATTTTGTTAAAGAGCCACGATTTTTTAAATTCAAATATTCCAAAATTTACACAAATAAATATTCTTAAAGTTTAACCATTTTGGAAATCAAAAGTCCAGTTCTCATTCCTAAATCTTCCAAATTGATGAAATTTTGGAAGCAAATCGTCAAAATTAAAGAAAGACACTTAAATTTAAAAGCGGATACATTAAAATTATAAAATTTAAATAATTTTAAAGATCAAAACTAAAGTTTTCAATCCAATATCTTTTAATGTGATGAAATTTTGAAAGTCATTTATCAAAATCACATAATTTTAAATTGTAAATCTTAGGGCTAGCATAATTTTTTATCCTAATTTTTCAAACTTAAAAATACTTCTATTTGAAAGATTTACAATTGAAACATCTGAATTTTTGAAGATGTATAAGTAAAAGTCATTAAATTTTAATGATTTTCGAAATAGAAAGTCATGTTTTAACATTTAGATTTTTTAAATTGAAGAAATTTCGATTGCAAAGTATCAAAATTATAAAATTATTGATTGCAATGAATAAAACTTGCCACATTCTGTATTTTAAATGGTCAAACTTAAAAACACCTTAATTCTAAAGAAGTAATAAAGTGTTTTCGATAACATTGAAGATTAAAAATAAATATTTCAGTCCAAAATATAAAAAATTAAATCAATTTCATAAGTAGATCACGAAAATTACAGAATTTTTAAATTTCAATCTTAAAACTCACATAATTTTGTAGAATTAAAATTTGAAACTTTTTTCATTTTGACGATTTGTAATGAACAAAATTTTCTAAACTATGATGATTTTAAAGATATTCAAAATTATATTCAAAAGTTTTCAATTATATATCTTCTACATCTAAGAAATTTCAAATGCTAAACATCAACTTTGTAAAATATTTTGTAGAAAAACTTGAAACTTGCATCATCTTTATTTTTGGTTTTCAAAATTAAAAATTCTTCAATTTTAAGATTTAAAATTCTAGATTTTATAATCATGAAGACTTACAGTTACAAATTCTTGAATTTTCGAAATATAGAATTACGAATTATTCAATTTTTAAGATGTTTTTTTTCAAAATGAGCGTTATGATGAATATTATATCTGTTACATAAAAACTGACCCATTGCTGTTTCTTCTTACAGAATTAATAAGTTCAGAACCGAGAACTTTGGAGGATTTATTTCCTGGATTCAACGGCATCATGCCTCCGGTCAGAAAATTGTCGTTTGAAAATCAATTTGGCAGTTTCGAAAAATTTATTGGTAAACGCATGACACCGTATATTAAGTTAAATCTGGTAAAAAGGGATCATATCATATTCGGATTTATGGAAGGAAGAAATTATATTGCTGATTTATGCGAGTTATTTGTCCATGTGGAAAATATGTTCATTGTATTTGACATTAATGAAGACAAGTGGATCACTTTGCCTCGTGATTTATCTCGGAAATTGGGTGCAGATAATTTTTTGGACCTTCTTGTTGCGCGCGATCAAGTTACTGCTACACACAAATCAACATCAAACAATCAAGTATATAAAGAAGCTCATATTAGAGCATTTAAAGAGGCAAACAAGCGAGCAGACACTGTAGAACAAGAACAAGTACAACTGCTAAAAGAGGAAGAAATAATCGCTGGAGACAGCATTAAAATAATGAAGAAAGAATACAGTGAAGCATATAATTATGCATTTTTGCGTTATTTATACCAGCATGGAGAATATAATTTAAACGGGGCTGGAATAAAGCATATTTAAAAAACATTGATGCTCATGCGGTGGTAAGGGATTCAGGTTACTTGCTTAACCGTACTCTTTTCTGGAAGGAGCACGTAATAAACATCTCAATGAAGACCTTTAGATTACTCCAACAGCTGAAAAGAAATAAGGAATCATTGACAACCTCTACAAGGTTACTTCTAGTTGATTGTACAATTTTTCGACTTTGGTCGCGTTGCTTACGACGATATATCGTTCAAACTAAACTATAAACTAGAGCGTGCACTGAACGCTTGCATTCGGTTCATTTATCATACACCAAAGTATGAGCATACATCAACATACAGGCAGTGCGCAGGCCTACTAAATGTTGCAGAGAGAAGACAATTTTTTATGTTACGCATATCTCTTTAATATTGATAACCCTATCCTTGATATTACTCATCGGAAGCCATCACCACGTTTAATTATTTAGACATATAGATACCTGAGTATCCAAGTATTACCTTCATTAGACCAGTGATTGTAAAGTTTAAGTGATACTATATCATCTGTTACTTAGAGGGATTTTTAAGCCTAGGTACTTCACAAATAAATATAATACAATACAATTTGTAAAATAAAAATTTGTTTATTAAAAAAATAGCTTTGTTACGATCATTAGAAGCTAAATTGTTGAATGTCCATATTTTTGGATGAATTTAAAATATATATTTATTCATTATAGATGACAAATGTTAACAGTGCCATCAATCAGAATTCAAGCATGATAGCATGCAAAATTTTCATTTTTTTCAACTAACAATTTATGTAGTAGGTGATATATCAAATCGTTTGTCTTCTTTCATGTCGAAGACGCGTGAAGGAGAAAGAAAAAAGATTGAATTTGAAACGAGTCTAACAAAGGTGTATTTAGATGTTCAGGCTGGACGATGAAGGTTTATCAAACTGCACCACCAAAGTAATTCCGCCAAAGTTTACTCCTTTGGGCCAACCTTCTGATGTTTATTTTCACAAGAAGTTAAAATATCCTATAAAGCATCTTCAAAACTGTTCTTACTTGACTGAACATCATCGCGGAATAAATTTCCATGAGGATAGTATAAAAATGCATTCATTTTTTCACCATCAATTACCTTCTCCGATATTTTGTAACATGTTGCATTATGCTTTGTATGCTTCGAAACTCTGTGGTGATAGGAAAACTTTTATGAATGTCAATGAAGTATGCTTTCCCACCAATTTTCTGAAAAATCCACGTTAATGTCAAAAATATGCGTTCATTAGATGTGCCAGATGTCGCGAAACTTTTTGTTTTTCTTGCTTTTATGATCAGTATCACTCTGGTTTGTACGCGATACTACATAATCCTAATGATATAAATAATAATAGTTAAGAATAAATGTAAGCGTAAAAAAGTAAATGCATTGAATGCATGGACTTCTTATCAATTTAGTTTCGAAACACGTGTGACATCTGGAGTTATTTCATATATTTAATTTACATCACTTACCTGATCATGTTTGAGCAGATCTAGCTTTCGCCTTGTAAGTAGAAAGTGCTTGTATCAAGAGAAAAGCTATTGTTTTTCGTTGTCAAATGTCTGCTTACAATAACAGACGCTCCTCAATCGTGGTGAAGTTGTTTATTTTAACAAAATCAAGACTGGAAGGGGGACATCTAATGTTCATTTTATCTTCCAGTTTTCTTCTCCACCTCTTCCGCAAACAGATCGAGAGCTCTGTCTTTGGGTGCAACTGGTTTTCGAGAGGATCTTCAGATTGATCCCATTCGAACCACCGTAAGACATTCAGTCGATCTTCTTAATCCCCTTGACCACTCCTGCCTCTGCACTTATTACAAGTTGGGTAGCTTCCCTGCCCGCCTTGACTATCCTTCCATCCTTCCGTTGTCTTGGTCGGAATTTGGATTGCAATCTGAACAAATATTGCTGCTTATTCAAAGGATACACCGTGAATCCAACCAGCAGCTTCCCTGTGCTTAGCAGGTCCTTGCTGTTAATCACTTTGATCTTAGCTCTCACCCAAGGTTGTAATCTACCAAAATTCCGCTTCAATTCTCCTGACCTTGTCATC
Organism: Andricus quercusramuli; assembly: GCA_932178445.1. Taxonomy (NCBI): domain Eukaryota; kingdom Metazoa; phylum Arthropoda; class Insecta; order Hymenoptera; family Cynipidae; genus Andricus; species Andricus quercusramuli. The sequence goes on along the minus strand of CAKNXH010002100.1, from coordinate 43,041 downwards.
ATTGAGCTTGGTTATCAAGGACCACTCAGCGACTATGGCCACTTTCAGGTTTTTTTCACTTGGTGTGCTGCTATCAGAATAGGACTTCTCTAGCGTCCCTGTTTGGCTGGTTGCTGCTGCCGATTGATTTAACAACTGGCGTCTTAACCTCTTCCCAGCTAATCATGGTCCAACTAAGTTCCAACTTCCCGCTACGCCAGGGTTACTCCCGGATGTTTCCCCATTAGGAGATTCTAAAGTATGCTCTGAGGTTCCCTCGGTAATTTCCATCTTTATGAGGGGCTCTGAATGCAACACTGATCATTACCTTCTAGTCTCCAAAATAAATTCAGGACTGAATGCGACTGAAGGAAGCAAGAAACTAATATGCGAAAATATGGAAAAAGTAAAAGTACAGAGGTTGTCAACATAAAAAACAGCAAAGGCGGAATGCTATATGATGCAGACGGGATAGTAGACGCTTCGGAAGACTCTCCTAAAGAATCATCAGGAGGTGAAGCAATAGGACAACAGAAATGCGACATTGAACATAATGCATCAGAAAACCCAATTGAGAAAGTCTGTGTCACTGAGGTCAGAGATATAATTAAGAACTTGAATAACAGTAAGGCTGCTGGTTTAGACAGTATTAGAGCTGAAATGCTTAAATACGGTGGCGAGTACATACCTCACAGGTTGTGCGAAATGATCAATTTATGTATCGAGACGGGAGAAGTCCCAGCCGATTGAAGAAAAGCGATTATCGTACCAATATACAAAAGAAAGGGAGATAAAAAAAATTGCAATAATTACAGAGTTATCAGCTTATTAAGTAAAGTAAGTAAAATATACTTAAAAATACTTTTTCGTAGAGTCATGAAAATTACAGAAGAAAATATGTGGAAAGTCAAAAGTGGATTTAGGCTAGGAAGATCATGTAAAGATCGAATATTTAGCTTCAGACTGATCACAAAAAAAAGCTTAAGAGCAGAAAAGAAAGTTTTCTGGGCATTTCTGTTGACCCAGGAAAAGCATTTGACAAGGTGGATAGAAGTGAACTTTGGGTTATACAGGTGTATAATTTGGGTATACAGGTAGTAAAGCGAGTGTAAGGGTAAATAGGAAACTGAGTGACTGGTTCGATATTATGCAAGGCGTGAAGCAAGGATGCGTTATGTCCTCGTGGCTATTTATCATATTCATGTATAAGTGTCTAAGAACTGCCCTCTTCGACAAAGAAGATGTAGATCTTGAAACAATGAAGGTAGGTGGGTTAGTTTCGCATGTGACAAGATTTTTATAGCAGAATTAATCGAGGACTTGGAATTATGCTGAATAAACTCAATACAAGCATGAAGAACATGGGCCTTGCAATTAACGTAAATAGAACAAAAATCCTGGTGTTTGAAGGAAAAAGTGAGGAAGCTATCTGCAACATTGTCCTAAATGATGAGAGGTCATAACAAGTTGACAGGTGTGTATTTCTGGGTAGCTTATTCATCAGCGACGGAAAAATAGATGGGGAGTTAGATAGGCATTAGTCCTACGCTATCCCTACTTATTAGCAGATAGCGCGCAATCGATCTTATGATCGAATGGTTTCGTGAATCATCCCTTCGTTCCACCTGCTTGTCCACTTATGAGTCAGAGGCGTATCAATATAAATTTTCACCCGTAGCCTTATGATTTTATTCTTATCATGAAAATAGAACGGACCGTCTCAGCAGACAGACTCCGACCGATACCGATCGATGCGGAATCATTCGGACTGAGTGCTGAATGGCACCGAATCATTCGGAATGAATTCGCGCTTTGGTACGGAGTCAGGCGAAATGGAATTTCAATTCTTATATGTGCGGAATCATTCGGACTAAATGAGAATTGGCACGGAATCATTCGCAATGAACTCGCGTCGCACGGTGGATTCATACGGAATTAAAATTTCCGCTGCGGAATCATTCGGACTCTAATTGGAACAAACGGAATCATCCAGAATGATCTAACGTATTGCACTGGATTCAGAAGGAATGGAAGTTTCTGTCAGATTTGCGCCGACTCATTCGGAATAAACCTGAGACATTATTTCAAACTAAAAAAGACATAATCGTAATCGGACCGAATTATTCGGACTGGGTTTGACTTTCAACCCGAAGGTTCGAATCAGACGGAAGCAGGTTTCTCATACGTTCGTAATATATCGGAATGAATCGGAGTGTTTCGAATTCAAACGGACTAAATTTTATTCCGAAGCTTCCGCCAGGGGATTTGCTTCGTTTAAAGTGCTGAGGTTGGTTTTTTCTGACAGGTTGGAACGTGTTGAGTTACACTAGGGTAGATATTTCTGAAATGAACGTCATTGGATGTTTTCACTCGGAACTGTTATTTCGAATGCTCTTTGAAATGTATAGTCAAACATGGGTAGCGAATGATCTTTCTTGGGGAATTCGGAAATTCGGGAGTTTACGTGGCTGACTTCTGCTGGTCTTGAAAAAAAGCTTACTTTTATTTCAGAGGCTTTGAAACAGTTTTCGATTTTTCATTTCAGATAGTATAAAGAAGTCACGCACTAACGATGGGAAGAAGGATTGTGTTTTTTTTTGGGTTATTGAATGCAGAATATTACAGAGATATTTTTGGTACATCGAAAGATGGATATTTTTGTTCCTGTTGTCAATCTTTCCCTAATATCAGTTTTTCTAAATATTCTGGAATAAGTTCCGTTTTTCTTATTTCTGATACCAATGACGAAGAGACGAAGGCTAATTCTTGCAAAAACCGTCCCAGAAAAATATTAAGCTCTTGCTTACATCTTTTCACTGATTTATAGAAAATTAATGTTTTCTGGTTAAGAATGAAACTTTTCAGACGAAAGTTATTCTACTTTATCCAAAAATCCCACTACTTGGATAGAAGTGGAAGTAACTTATTGAAATATTAACGTCTTTGTCGAGGATGCATCTTGTTTGTGTCGAATGTCTGGCTTCAATCTCGACTGTCGAGAAACCGACTGAACTGTGGATAAATAGAAATGCTTATTACAATAGGTTTCAACTGCATTGTTGCATGACTCAAATGGACCAGGCTCACCATAAAATAATGAATTAATGTATTTTTTCACGATTCCTCTCTTCTCCTCAGAAATTTGATTAATTGGTTGAAAATTCAATTGTTTTGTTGCAAATTCAAAAATTCTGTCACAAACGATCTTTCTTGGTTGAAAATTGAAATGTTTTGTAGACAATTCGTCCTTTTATCTTTAAAATCCAACTGTTTTCGGAGATAATTACACTATTTTCATTTATTATTGGAAGAAATTGTTCAATATAGCGAAAGAGAAAATATTACAGAAAAAAAACACATGAATTCTTCATACAAATATGTAGCATCATGGAACGCTTGGAAGAGATAAGGTTTCTCGAGAGAGATAGTGACTGGGCGCCATCCATACACAACGTGTACACCTTCTTCCTGTGTGTGTATGTGTGAGGGGGACAGAAGATAAAGAAAGGGAATCAGCAAATCAGAATGAGTTGCGTGGAATATGGACAGCTCACTGGTATTAGTAAGAAAAAATCTTTTGGAAAATTTCATTCCTCTCTGCATCAGTACCATTTACTGTCATCTACTGCTATATAAACTGTTGTCAACTGTATTCAAACATGCGAATCGCCGCTGGTACTCTATTGCTCGCTTTTGCCATTTTTCTTAATTCTATTGGTAAGTATGAGATAATATAATATCATATTTATTTACAAATTTCCTAAAAAGCCACACTTTTTTTATTTAAATATTCAAAAATTGACATTAATTTCGTAGGTTTTTTTTTTACAATTTTCGGAATGTTTCAAAGTTGTTAAAAATATTTCTCAATATATAATAATGTGAATAATTTTAAATGGCGTTCAGATGTTTGAGAAGTTTTTGATACAGTTAATCCCAGGAATATTATTTATCTCAGGTTGGATAAAAACGTTGCAAACAATTGTCAACTATAATTATCCGACCAAAGATAATTTTTATCTGCCTCATGATAAAAATTATCTGACCTCGGGTAATTGCAGTTTTCAATTGTTTGCAGCGTTTTTATCCAACTTAAGATTAATAATATATCTGGGATTCACAGTGGAACGATTGGTAAATATTTGAAAACTGAATATATGAAAAATTGAATTTATATTATGTTCATTTATATTTATTTGATAAACGTCTCCTCTATGAAGGCATAAAGAAGATATAAAGATATTTCATATGTAAGTTTTCCCTTTGTTAATACCATTGCTGTTTTCTTGTATCTGAAAATAAAAGAATATTACCAGGCCAAAATTCTATTTATATATTAAATAATTTTCAATCTTTTTCACATTTACTATGAAAATATTATTTATATTATATTCCAATTTGAAAATCTGGATGATTTTAAAGATGAAGAGACCATTTTTTAATTTCAAATCTTCCAAGTTATAGAATTTTCCAATGCCAATCAATAAAATAACAGAATTTCTAATTGTAAAATAAAAGTAAAAATCAAAGAAGATGGCCAACCTGACCTCCAACGTCAAACTTGTTATTTTATCAATAAATATGTTTTTCAAGCTTAAAATCAACTTCAGGAATTTTGCAGCACCTTCTTGATGGTTGAAGATCTTTTCATTGCAGCAAATGAAATAAAATATTCAAAATCTGTATTACTTTGGATTGTAGAGTCAAGTTTAGAAAATCGATTCTGATCGATTGAATGAGCCTGTGTATTCAGAGGTGTATTCACAATAATCTACCACCGCAAAAAAATATGGAACAACAGTTCGCCTTTTGTTAAAATTTGTACGACACCACTTATCGTGCCATTACTCCGCCCAGCCGAGAATCAGAATTGCCAGTGTCCATATCCGTACTACGCCAGGATTAGCTAGCCAAGTGTTGGAACTTTGAAATTGGCGCGCGACCGCGCCAGTTGTAAGCAGCGGCCCAAGTGTGTGATTTCCTATTGGGTCCGATCTTACACCTTTCATTGAACACTGTCTCTATGAAAATTACTGCTCTTCCAATAACCAATTCTACGAACAAACCTCAGAAGCAGCAATGGTATCTCCAAACTCAATCGAAATAGCCAACATCTTCATGGAACATTTAGAAACTGAAATCTTCAACCATTTCAAACTTAAACCTGAATTTCGTGCCGTTACTTTGACGACACTTTTGTCACCTGGAGACATGGACCAGATGAACTACACAAGTTCTTCGTTTTCATCAGTCGATAACACCCTAATATCCAATTCACCAAGAAATTGAACAAAACGGAAAATTTGCTTTTTTTGGACGTAACTACCTCACAAAAGATCTGATAACACTTTAGGATACGACGCTTACAGAAAAGCCACCCATACAAACAGATACCTAGATGCCTCCCTACACCACCACCCATGTGAAAGCAATCGGTCATCAACTTCTTTGTATACAGAGTTGTCTCTATAATAGATGAGGATAACTTACAAAAGGAATTATTAAACGTTAAACAAATCCCAATACAGAAAGATTACACAAACAAACGAATTTGAAAAAGCAATGAGAAAATACACCACCATCCTACCCTACATCCAAGGTATAACAGAACAAATATGAAGAATTCCCAACAGACACAGGATCCAAAATCATAACTAAAACACCTCTTAAAATAGGATTTCTTTTGAACAGCCCTAAAGATAAGAAGGCACCTATCAGTGATCCGCGAGTGGTGTTCCGCAGTGAGCCATTATGTAGAGGAAAACGAGAGTGAAGTCAGGCTAAAAAATTTCACGCAATCGGCACTAGCTGAACATCATATCGAGACAGGACATAGCATCATATTTGACAAAATAACCGTCATCGCAAAAACGTACAATATTTTTCCAAAAAAACTTATAGAGGATGCTTGCAAGGGATTCAGTAATATCGATTGTATCTAGGATTGGTACTTCTGTGAACAGAGATAATACGTCGAAACTCACTGCGATGTTTTGGGGTTGAATGTGAATCTGGTACATCTTTTTGATGAAGTCAGAAAAGTTTCTGACGTGCGAGATAGAGTTTCCTGTGGAAGGATTCAGTTTTGTGGCGAAAAAGCATGATAGGTTGCATGTTGGTGAGTTTATTGCGCTGACAATATGGGTCTGAGCAAAATATTATTTTTGTGGATTTTTGGGCGTCCGTAATGTTTTGGAGAGATGGGATTAGTAGGTATTAATTCAGTTATTGTTTTTATATCAAGGTGAAAGTCTTTTATAGTCTTCTCCATTCATGAATACTGTTGTGTTACCTCTGTCTGCGAATAATATTATGTCTTTATTCCGATTGAGTTCTTTAATTTCTCTTTTTTCTCGTTTTGTTAAGTTTGAGGAGAGAAATTGGGCTTGTTGCAAGATGTTGTCTGTCCTACTTTGTATGTCATTCACTTTTAGGGTGAAAGTATATGTATTGTGGATTCCAAATTACTAATGATTTCCTTTTTTGGGATTTTATAGAAAGCTAATACAGAATTATGTCCTTTAGATAAGGCGGAAATCATTTCATTGCTGAGAGGATGGTTAGAGATTTTTTTTACTGTGTTAGTTAATAGTGCGTGCTTCACTGGAAGTAATTTGTCAAATTTTGTTTCTTGTTTCTGAGTGCAAAAACCTTTCATCCGTTGGGATTGGTCAAATGATATGCGATCCAATATCCAATAATTTTGTAGAATAACAATTCGAAGCTTTTTCATTTTGACGATTTGTAATCTAAGATTTTTATATTTCAAGGATGTGTGAATAAAATTTTCTAAACTATGATGATTTTAATGATATTCAAGATTATATCTAAAAGTTGTCAATTATAAATCTAGTTTTCTAGATTCTATAATCACGGAGAGTTACAGTTATAAATTCTTGAATTTTCGAAATATGGAATTACAAATTATTGAATTTTTAAGATTGGTTTTTAAAAATAACCGCTATAATAAATACCATATCTGTTACATAAACAATGAACCTATTACTGTTCCTTCTTACAGAATTAATAAGTGCAGAACCAAGGACTTTGGAGGATTTATTTCCTGGATTCAACGGCATCTTGCCTCCGGTTAAAAGATTGGCGTTTGAAGATCAGTTTGGCAATTTCAAAAAATTTCGTGGTAAACGCATAATACCGTATATTATGTTAACTCTCGTAAAAAGGGGTCATATCATATTTGGATATGCGGGTGAAGGAAATCGTATCCATGATTTATGCGAGCTATTTTTTCATTTAGAAAATGTGTTTATCGTATTTGACATTAATGAAGACAAGTGGATTACTTTGCCTCGTGATTTATCTCGGAAATTGGGTACAGACAATTTTTTGGACCTTCTTGTTGCGCGCGATCAAGTTACTGCTACACACATATCAACATCAAACAATCCCGTATATAAACAAGCACACATTAGAGCATTCAAAGAGGCAAACGAGCGAGCAGACACTGTAGAACAAGAGCAAGTACAGCTTCTGAAAGAGGAAGAAATTATCAGTGGAAAAAGCATTAAAACAATAAAGAAAGAATACAGTGAAGCATATAATTATGCATTTATGCGTTATTTATACCAGCATGGAGAATATAATTTAAACGGGCCTGGAATAAATCATATTTGAAAAACACTAATGCTCATATGGTGGCAAGAGATTCAGGTTACTTGCTTAACCGTACTTTCTTCTGGAAAGAGCACGTAATCAGCATCTCAAGGAAAACCTTTAGATTACTTCAGCAACTAGAAAGAAATAAGGAATCATTGCCAACACCTACAAGGTTACTTCTAGTTGATTGCACCATTCTTTGACTTCGGGTGTGTTACTTACGACGATATAACGTTCAAACTAAACTATAAATTAGAGCGTGCACTGAACACTTGCATTCGGTTCATTTATAATATACCAAAGTGTGAACATATAACACCATACAGGCAGCGCGCAGGCCTACTGAATGATGCCAAGAGAGAACATTTTTTTATGGGCAATCTTCTATATAAACTTTTCATGATCAGGCACCTAAGTTTCTCTTGGACTTCTTCAAAATTAGCAACAACAAACAGTCTAATCAGCTGAAACTTCCTGAAAGAAAAACGGTCCTTACTGTTTCACGTCATAGTACCTGTAACCTGCAGAGATCCTTCATTTTGAGGGAAGTGTCACTCTGGAACAAGATAGACTTATCGACGAGGAATGTACCGACTAGCTTTCGCTTCAAAAAATCATTTTACAAACATGTCTTTAATATTGATCACCCTATCCTTGATATCACTCATTGGTAGCTATCACTATGTTAGATTATTTAGACATATAAATCTTTAAGTATGCAATCTTACAATATCAACCTGCATTACCGCTGTTACCTCTAACTCTTTATTTCATTTCTTTATTATTTCTGATTATTATTTACGTTTGATTTCTTGCATCATTGTATCTTATGTTATTTCGAATTGTTTATGAACTAGAAGTTACATATTTGAACTACGAACAAACTTATTAATTTGTGATTATCTGTCATACATATAATGTTACTTGTCTGCGACATTAGACATATTACCTTCATTAAACACTGCTCCAGAAAATAAGGTAATAAATTATATTAATAATAATTATGATTTGTACCATTCATTTATTCTCTGTGTTTGGCGAATACAGCGAATACCTCGTTCTTAGTATGACTGTCCTTTTAATCAATTTTATTGTTACACCTAAGTCAACTGACCTGATGTGACCAATTTTTGGACTTTTCCGATCAAAAAGAAAGTCGTGCTTGAGAACAAAAACCTTTTTGTCCTTGGGACGAGTGCATACAGAATATTCAGCACATTTACAGAAGACTACGTAATAAACTTTTTACGGTCGGCTCTATAATATGTGTAAATTCATCATCCTTGTTTTTGAAACTATCGTTTTACTATTTAAAAATTTTTCATCCCCATGTATTCATCATGGCAGCTTGTAATTAGTTAAATTATTCTGTTGCTGTTTACTGTTAGAATAGATTATCCCAAGTAACATTTAGCTTTCAGCATTTTGTATTGAGCTCCTTGTTACCTTCAGACAGTATGCCAATTTTCCGCTGTACCTCCAGGCAGAAGAGGAGAACATTTTAATTTTTTGGGTGCTGAACTTCGCCAATATCCTTGGGTTCTTTATTAGAAAGCGGACAACGGTTTATGCCACGAAAAATAAATTTCGGAAGTGACATCCTGTTGACTGAATACTCAGGAACCAACAGTGCCCTTGAAAGTGAAGATTAACGGAAGTGAAATAAGATCTGTGTGATCTGTAGTGATGACAATGTGGAAGGCTAAAGTCACTTGTTTTTCATTTGTTGTTCATGAAGTTTCCTACGAAGCAGGTGAAAGATAAGTGACTTCTAAAAACCCAATTAGCGCAGTATTGCCCGCTTTTGCGGCCCCAGAGGGTTCAACTCTGGCCCTTAGGGCATGTTACTAGAATTATGAGCCTTAGATTTCAGTTTCCATCCCAATTTACATCTTTTAACCGAAAAACAATATGGCGTTTTTCCTTCGAAATTTCGAAACTTTCAGGTGAAAATCCTTACAGAAGATATTATCCGATTTGAAGAAAGATTTGTATCTCTGATTTCCATGCGTGCGTGCCACTCTTTTCAGGTTTAACATTTCGCTTCGAGAAAAGTGGCAAAACGAGGCATTATTGAAATCATGGAAGTGATAAGGTTGGACCAATAAATATCTGTTTTTCTGGAACCCTTCTTTAAACTATGAGCAATTGAGCATACTGTCATGATATTACTTTTCAAATGACGCACGTTGTTCTATCGCAGACAAGTACCAAGGACATAGATCAGATCATACACAAACACATATTCACCCATATATACATAACTTTGTTCCTAAAGAAAGGTGTTTTCTTCGAGGCTTGAATTTAGAAGACCGAGTGAGATAGTAACTAGGCGCCATCCATACACAGCCTGTACTTGTATGCGTATGCAAAAATCTTCTAGAAAATTTCATTCCTCCCCTAATCAGTAGCATTTGCTGTCATCCACTGTTACGTACTGTCATCAACTATATTGGAAGATGCGTATCGCCGCTGCTTCCCTATTTTTGGCTTTTGCCGTTTTCCTTATTTCTATTGGTAAATATAAGATAATATAATATCACATCTAGTCTTCTCATAAGTTGAATTTTCAAACAGATGAATCAATTTTCCACCAAGAAGATTAGATTTTAACCAAAAAAGATTAATTTGATTACATTTACAGAAGACTACGTAAACAACTTTTTATTGTCTGCTCTGTAAAATATGTCAATTAATCGTCCTTTTTTTAAAACTATTGTTTCAAGGTTTAAAACTTTTTCATGCTAATGTATTTATTATGACTGCGTTTAATTAGTTGAATTATTCTGTTTCTGTTTTTGAAAGTGACATTCTCTTTACATTTCTCTTGGTGACATGAGATGTGTGTGATCTGTAGAGACGCAAATGTGGGTTACGTATTTTATATCATGACCGTAAACCGAACTGCGTGTGACTTCTGAAGTTATTTTACACAATATTGAATTTACAGCGCCTACCTGATTATGTTTAAGCAGATCCTTGTTTTGTTCGGCGATCATTCGAACACTGAAAATAATAATAATCCTAACTTAAGCAAAGCAGCCTTAAGGTGAAACGTGTAAGAGATGTGTATACCAAGTCTCTAGAAAAGAACCTCGGTAATCCAATTAATTTAATATTGCCACTGACAATAAGTGCTTTTCTGGATGTTTTTACGAAACTATCATATTTTTTCCGCTGCCAAACGTGTGCTAATGATAACAGACGTTCCTGTAGCGTGGTAAAGGTTGATCTGAATGAAATGCAGACTGGAGTAGGGACATTTAGTGTTTATTTTAACTTCCAGTTATTCCCTCCGTAGTAAAACATTCAGTCTCTCTTATTGAGTCTCTTGACCACTTCTGGCTCTGCACTTATTACAAGTTGAGTAGCTTGCCTTGACTGTCCTTTATGATCGGATTTTGGGTTGCTATCCTATCAAGTACTGCTGTTTGTTCCACGGATGCACCATGAATTCAAGCCAGCAGCTTTCCTGTTCTTAGCAGCTTTAATGAGCCTATGGCTACGAAATCTCTGATCTAATTCTGTGTGCTGCTATCAGAATAGGGCCTCTTTAGCGACACCGTTTGGCTGGTTGCTGCCGCCGATTGATTTACCAATTGGTGTTTGAACCCCTTTTTAGCTAGCCACGCTTCTACCGTTTGGTATGACCCCCCCCCCCCCCTCCCGCCAGAATCAGCACCGCATGTAGGTCTAACCAAAGTCACTACTTCTTGCTACGCCAGGGTTACTTTCAGATGTTTCCCCCACTCAGAGATTCTCAAGCATGCTCGCAGGTTCCTGCGGTAATTTCCATCTTCACAGGAAAAAATGCGGTTTTTAGAAGGGTCATTGCCGACTCCGCCTGGGTGTTTTGTTTTTGATTTTGGAGCTACATTATAAATATTCGAAAATTTAGAATATTCCAAAACTTCTTTCTCTGAATAGAGCACACTGGACTTTTTGTGAGACCTAATTCGTTGAAACTTTATATTGGAGGATTTTTTCGTAAACTATTCCTGGAGCAGAATTCAAAATTCAAAAATTCAAAATAGTTGATCCAATATGACGGTCATCGGCTCAGAAATGCCGTAGTACTCCATACGAAATTACTACTTAGGGATTGTATACCTCGCTGATACAAATTTCAAGATCACACTTTAAACATAAATTATGTGAGTTTCTCAAGGCAAAATGATGATGTGCGTGCTTGAGTTCAAATTCTATTAGATATTTTATGTGATATGAATTAAAATTTTGCACGTCACCAAGCCTCACATAATAATCCATATACGCGATTTATGCTCGGGAAGAGGAAAACGCGAGTATCTCAGAACAGTGTATATACATAAAACATCTGGCAATTCACTAGTTATGCTTTTATCGAAATTTTGCGTTAATCAGTTTTTCCTACATTTTCAAAAAATAAAGGTTCTTTGTAATTTGGTCTTAATTTTGAACCACTAAAAGTCCACGAAATGTCTAAAAAATGTCCACGAAAAGAATGAGTAACATTGAATTATAGGAATTCATTGGCATGCCGTTTCAGATTGCATCAAATTCTCAGCCAACTTTGACAAACTGAACATTCAATTATTGTCCCGCCAACGAATACCATCAACAGGTGAAATACTAGGAGCATTCATGTCAGTTTCTGATATAATAGGATTTTTATCTCGAATAACAATTAAGGGACGAATGCTGCTACAGAATATTTTCAGACACGGAATTAATGGTGATGATTTCGTTACCGAAGGAAAAATGTGCCGGTGTAGCGAAATAATTAGAATTTGAATATTTTTCCGGAACGAACGTCGACTGAGTTCTGATGCATCTTCAGTTCATGCATTGAATTTGTATTTTAAGCTTTGGAAAGATTCCACCTCTTCGTTCGAGGTCCAGGTCTTCTTCTACGAGGATTCCTCCTTCTAACCTACTTGGATTTAGACTTGAACAACTTCATCTCGCTCGCATTATTTCCAAGAGTAATCCGCGCTGAGCGTTCGAACTTCGAAGATACGTGATCCCTCCCGATAAATCAATTCAAAGGTTGGCTGGAGCTCGTGAACTTCAGCTTTTTCTAATGAAAAAATATACATTGTAGTATCGATATTCAATCGGGAAAATTTTGTAGCACTGGAGAACAGTGTTTTTTTTTGCTGGAATTCATCATCCCCGTCGATACTGGTTGAAAATGAACATGCACACATTTTATCGAAGCAATTAGCCTCTGCATGAAAAATGCATATTTACGATTTTATTTTAAAATATACAGACAAAAAAAGAAACTCTGATGGATTCATCCATATCATCAATGGCAGCAGAATTAGTCATTGAAAATATGGAAGAAAAAATCCTAAAAAACAAACATTTAAACCTTCTTTTGTATCATCGATACGTCGATGAATCGATATTGTGTGCGAAAGAAGACCAAGTACTAACCATTCTAAATGAATTCAATGAAATAGGTGGATCTTTAAAATTTACTCTAGAAACCCAAACATATTAACTTTTTTAAATATATCTCTAATTTTTCAGAAAGGGTTCATTGAAACAGATTGGTATCGAAAACCATCTGCAACTAGCCAAACATTAAATTACTCACCAAATCACCATTAACATCATAAGAAAGGAATAATTTTCTCAATGTTAGACAGAGCTATAAAACTTTCAGAACCTGAGTTCCACCCTCAAAATATTTCCATAGCTACACAAAATGTATTGAATAATATCTACCCGTTCACAGCTAAACAAAAAGAAAGAAATTGATGTAAAAAAAAATAATAGCAGTACCGTCTGTCAAAGAACATTACCACCCAATTCTAAAAATCTGTAAAAATTTAAACATCCATACAATTTTCCCCATAAAAAATACATTACAACAAACTTTTTCTCGTATCGGGCATTCTTTGGCTTAAAATTTTTATTTTTTTTTTTAAATTTTGTGAATGCAATGAAACTCGATGCGTCTAAATATATAAAATAGATTTCGGATGAAATAATTTTTTTTCTTATTATTTTGAATAAATATTTATTTATATTATATTCATTTATATTCATCAAATAAATATCTCTATTATAAGGGTATAAGGAAGATATAAAAAATATTTTATATAACGGTTGCACCCTTATCAATAGCATTGTTGTTTTCTCGTACCGAAAAATCGAAAAATATTCACCAAATCAAAATTCTTCTTATATGTTAAATAATTTAAAATCTGTTTCATATTAAATATAATGATATTATTGATTTTGTATCTTAATTGCAAAATTTGAATGATTTCAAAGATGAATAGAAAATTTTTAATTTCAAATCTTTCAAATTAAAGAAATTTTGAATTTCAGTTATTAAAATTGCAGAATTTTTAATTGTAAAACTTCCAACTTGCATAATTTTTCTTCGCAAATCGTCCAAATTGAAACATCTTCAATTTTATGATTCTACAATTTGAACTCATACAATTTGGGAGATTTCAAATTAAAAAAAAAAATAATAACTTTGAATATGTGTAAATAAAAATTGTCAATCCTTGAAAATTGAACTTTTTCAGACAATAGTTCATCTCTTAGTCATTACAAAAAGAAATTAATTTTTTTTTTTACATTTATTCAAGATAATCCAAGAAAATAATTTTCAACCAAAAATGACAAATTTTTAAAATAATAGTTGGAAACTTAACGGAAATAGATTAATTTTTAACCAAACAGTTGCATTTCTAACCAGAAAAGAATTAATTTCTACCGAAAGAGGTGAATTTTTAAAATCCGTCAAAGCTGACTTGAATTAATAAAAAAATCTATCGGACTAAGAAAAATTGGCTGAAAATCTTCCAGTCTTTTTTGACAATTTTGAAAATCTTTTGAAACGGTTTTAAATATTTCTAAATATTCTGTTAGAATGATTTGAAATACAGAACTCCAAATTATGAATCTCACAACATACACAAATAAAAATTCTTAAACTTTGACGATTTTTAAAATCAATAGGTCAATTCTCAATCCTGAATCTTCTAAATTGACGAAATTTTGAAAGCAAATCATCCGAATGAAAAAAAAATTCAAGGCGGATAAATGAAAATGATCATATTTAAATGATTTTGAAGATCAAAAGTGAAGTTTTCAACCCAACAAACAAAAAAACTTCAATTTTAAAGATTTACAATTTAAATTTCTACAATACTCAGCAGTTACAATTGAAACTTCTGAAGCTTTAAAGATGTACAAGTAAAAATGATTAAATTTGGATTATTCTGGAAATAGATTTAGATATTTCAACTTGAAAAATTTTTGAAAGCGAATCATCAAAACTATACAATTTTTAATTGCAATGAAAAAAACTTGCCAAATTTTTTAATTTTGAATCGTCAAAATCAAAAACACCTTAATTTCAAAGAAGTATTACATTTTTCTATGATTTTGAAGTTTGAAAATGAATTTTGCAATTCAAAATCTTCAAAATTAAATCAGTTTCGTATATCAATCATCAGAATTACATCATCTTTAAATTTGCATGCTAAAACTCGCATAATTTTTTATATTCAAAATTTTCAAAATTGGAAGCTCTTCAATTTCAAAGATTTACAATATTAAGTTTCGCAATTTTGTAGAATTACAATTTGAAACTTTCTTCATTTTGACGATTTATGATCTAAGATTTTTCAATTTTAAAGACGTATAAATAAAATTTTCTAAACTATACTTTAATTAGATTTTTCTTAGAAGCTTTCACAACACTGCATATCATTTAAATGCTCATGAAGTCAAATGAAAATGATTCTAAATATAATCTACCTTGATGAAGATTTTAAATTCTAATTCAAACTATAGGATTTTCATGGAATCGCAACAACTTCAAGCGAAAAATGGATTTTATGAGATGACACGCTGACGTGTACTAATAAACTGTGAAACTAGGTGTCAGAAAAGAAATCAAGAGAAATTTTTTTTTTTTTCCTTCCCGTCTTTTATGTTTCCATGTGAAGAATGAGCAAAAACATAGGCTTGAATATAGATAAAGTAAATAACTATATAATGCAAAATTATTTTATATTTTAATTAAGATATTGCATGAGACGAAAAAAAATTTTATCCTTTTTTTTCAATTCTTTTTTCTCTCGTTTTTGTCCCTACCCCACCGTCATAATGGATATTACATCTGTCACATAAGCATTGACCTATTGCTGTTTCTTCTTACAGAATCAATAAGTTCAGAACCGAGGACTTTGGAGGATTTATTTCCCTAATTAAACGGAATCATGCCTCCGGTCGAAGAATTGAAGTTTGAGAATCAGTTTCCCAATTTTGAAACATTTGGTGATAAACCTATGATCCGAAGACCAGTGAATCTGGTAAAAAGGGATCATATCATACTTGGATATGTGGGAGGAAGAAATTATATTAATGATTTATGCGAGTTATTTGCTCATGTGGAAAATACGTTTATCGTATTTGACATTGATGAAGACAAGTGGATCACTTTGCCTCGTGATTTATCTCGGAAATTGGGTACAAGCAATTTTTTGGACCTTCTTATTGCGCGCGATCGAGTTACTGCTGCACACAAATCAACATCGACGAAACCAGTATACAAACGAGCTCACGTTAAAGCATTCAAAGAGGCAAACGATCTGTTAGACATTGTTGAACAAAAGCAAGTTGAGCTTCTTCTCAATCGTGAAATAACCATGGAAGACGGCATAAGAGCAATCAAGGAAAAATACTGTCAAGAATATGATCATGCATTTATGTCTTATTTATTTCAGAATGGAAAAGATAATATAAACGGGCATAGAGTGATACATATATGTAAAAAACTTTAATGCTCAGGCCACGTTCCGGAGGACGCCTCAACAAGAAGGAATAATTCATAAAGTCTAGAATAAGGGACTCCAAAGATAGAATCATCTTATTACATCAGATTTTGTTGCAACGTCAACAAAAATGTCTCCATCTGAAGATGCTACATTAGAATTGTATCTAGCACTGCAATATGTTTTTCAATATTTTCAATATGTTTTCAGCAATAATTCAAGTAATTGTAAATGTAATTGTAAATGTTTGTGTAAATGTAATTGAAAATGATTTTTGTAAATCTAATTGTAAATGTAACTGTAGTATTCAGCGATGGCCAGATGAGAGCTCAAGCCTTGGTGGATCTGTATACTTAAGTAGACCTAAGTCCGCTGTACTATACACAGGTTTTACTGCGATTTTCCTTGTGTACTGAAAAATATTGCAGGTGAATACTAGTACAGATATTTTTGAAGTCGGGCGCAGCCGCAGTGATGTAGAATCAGTAGAGTCTTTTCCTAGGAGGACTTCATCAAAAAAGTGCACTACTTATGCAGGAAATTTGTCAATGTAATGTGATTATCGATTTTAAATAGAAACGAATTAATTATAGTAATATATTATTCATTCTTCCACTGATTTTGTCCACAATGAAGCTCCTATGAGAATGGCCATTTTTTAATTTGGAAAACGATTTGCTCTTTAATTTTTACACACAAATGCCACATGCACACCTGGCATTTAGAAATTAGTGCTTCGAGCTATCACGCTAACCCACATACCTTCACTGTCTCCCACACCTTCTTCGTCGAAAAGGACGATTCTTAGACACTTTTCAATGAATTTAATAAATAGCCATGAAAACATAGAGCATCCTTGTCTAACGCCTTGTATAATATCGCACCAGTGATTCAGTTACCTAGTAACCCTCACACTCGCTTAGCTACTAGCACATCTTGTTTGTATTGCTTCTAGGAGCCATTCACTGACTCCATGCTCTTTCCAAGTCAACAAATGCACAGAAAACTTTCTTCCTTACCCTCAAACTTTTTCTGTGATCTGTTTTCAGATAAATCTCGAGATAAATATTTGATCCGTACATGATATTTCTGACATGAATCCACTTTGGACTTCCCATGTCTTTTGTTCTGTTATTTTCATTACACTACGAGTAAGTATTTTTGAATTTATTTTAATTACGGTACTTAATAAACTGATACCTCTGTGATGATTGCAGTTGCTTCAATCTCCCGTTCCTTTTTGAATTGGTATTATAATCGCCTTTTTCCAGTCAATTGAGTTTTCTAACTTATCGTGTTTTATATCGCGATCGTAATGCTCTATAGATTCACCTCCTAAGAAAACATCTAGTATCTAGTCAGCATCATAGCACTTAACCCTCGCTATTTCTCATGCTGCGTAACTCTGTAGTTTCACCTCCCTTCTTATATAGTAGGTGAGATATCAAGTTGTTTATCTTCATTCACGTTAACGACGCGTGAAGGATAGGGAATAATGATTAAATTTGAAACAAGTTTCATTAAAGTTTATTTAAGATTGAAATAATAGCTTCTATGGATAATATATTTCGCTGTACTGCTCAGAAGGTTTCCATGCTAATGTATTCATCATAGTAGGTTGTAATTGGATAAATTATTCTGTTGTCTGTCACCGATGGAATAGATAATTCATCCCAAGTATTATTCAGATTTCAGTTTTTAGCATTCAGCTCCTTGTTACTTTTAGACACTATGTAAATTTTCCGCCAATTTTCCAAACAGAAAAGGAGAACATTCTCGTTTTTTGAAAGCTTAACTTTGTCAATATCCTTGGGGTTTTCATTAAAAGGCAAGCAATGGTTTAGGCCACAAAAAATGAACTTCGAAAGTGTCCATGTGCGAGTCCATGTGCCATTGTGTCCAGGCTTTCCTGGACACAACGGTGTCTTGTCTCTCATCGGAAAATATTCAAGTCGAGGTCTTCCACTGTTCAAAAATTTCCGACAACTCAGTGGCAGGCAAAATAGGTTTAATCAGTGAATTCTTTTGTATGTGATGCCGTGAAATTGCTTAATTCATTTCGTACTGAGACACAGTGACACATTGGCCAATCCTGTAACACAATGTCGCTTCTCAAATGTCCTGACCTGACAATATGGTGAAGATATCTCCTCAGCATTGGCAATGTAATCCAATGTAATTGGTGATTTCAAATAATATAGAATTAATTACTATTAACTACTATCAGATATTTGACTGATTATGTGCAAATTTAAGTTGCTATGTTTCTGCTCGCTTGGATGGCATTTTTTTCATGCGACTCTTTTCATCAATTCAGTCTGATATCTTATAAAATTATCTTCTTTCTTTGAGCAAAATGCAGTTGTACTTCTGTTATGAATATAATTTTGTTAAAGTTTGTATGAAAATTGCTATTATCTTCCACATATAATTACAATTGTTTCTGACATTAGGAATATGTCAACAATGAATAAAGGGCAAACTCAGTTGCCTATTAATCAAAACTGGATAAAAAGGTCCCTGAACCTTTTTCTGAAGATGTCCTAACTGAAGGGAAAATTTTATTTTGCCATTGATTTCTACAGGCAGCTTTCTTGAGTGTGTATATATGCATATATACAAAAAATTAGTTGCAGTATATATTTTTTGTCTTGAAAATGTGCCAAATAGGATCTTGGAGAGCACCAGGATCATTAGACATAGGGTTGCGAGCTTTGATTATAAGTGTGATTTCTATCAAGTAGAACGTAATTAGGCAAACAAATAACTGGAAGTTGAAGAACAACTTGTAGAAGAGGATACACATGCAGCTAACAAAAAAATCCTAATTCCAGAATTGGGAATAGAAATACATAAGATAAATACGGATCTTTCTGTTAATGATTAAAGAAGAATGAAGTTTGATGCATAATACAGAAATCCTCAAAATCGCAATAGTACAAATTCACGCATCAAGACAGAAATAATCTACTGTGTTATTTATATATGACGGGAACCCTAAATAATGTCTCTAATTAGACCAAAAACTGCAATAGGGTGGGTAGTACATATACTGACTAAACAACAAAGAACTGGTCCAATAAATCCTGAGAATGTATTTACTTTCTGCGAAGTCAATCAAGGTGCTCCAAACGGGAATTGGAAGAAATATTTTTCTGTCGAATATTTTGGCGTTGCAGAAAATATGAAGAAACTTCAATCGAAAGCAGAAAATAGAGCTACAAGTACAGCTATGACAAAAATCAAGCTAAATAATGAAAGGTATGCAATTTTATTGCCAAGGAAATCTGATAAACTTTCGGAAGAAGGAAGCAAATCTATGGTTTTTCAATAATTGAATTGTTTGAAAAGAACACTTTCAAAATCCAAGAAACTAAACCCTGAGTCCTGTATTGGCGGAATAAATAATATTTCAAAGAGAAATGTTCCGTAACCACCAATAAAAAAATGCTTTGTCCCGAAAAACAGCTTTTCTATTTACAGAGTTTTGTCTTTTCAAATGCAATCGAATGAGGCAAGTTTCGAAGCGCCTTTGATGCAACAGCTGAAGAAAAAGATGAATTATTCAATGACTATTTATTAACTATGCCTGTTTGATTAACATTACTAAATGAAGTCCCTGTGTTCCTTCACGAGAAATTTGAATCCTTCGGAAAGATAGAGCAGTAACCAAGAGCAAACAAGAGCAATAAACCAAGATTAATATTGCACAAATGCAGACGGTCGTCAATTGATTGATAATTCACTTATGATTCTAAAATGCATTAAAACCCACCTTTGAGTAGACAATAACAATAACGTCCAAGGAAAGAATCAGCAACATCAAATCATAGGAATTCATTGGCACGATGATTCAGATTTTCATTAAAATCTCAGCCAACTTTGACAAAATGGACATGCAATCAATTTTCGGCTAACTAATACCATCAGAAGGAAAATATCAGGAGCAATTATGTTGTTATTTGACCCAATCGGTTTTTAATTTGAACAATGAGGAGACGCGCGAAACTGAATTTAAATTTGAATGTGAGAAAAAAATATTCCAACTGAAAAAAATGTGACGTTATTTTCAAATACTTTGATAAATTTCATTAATGTTTAGAATTGCAGTATGAAAGTTAGCAGAAATATTGCGAAATTTGTTTATGAAAATGGACTCAATAATACGTCGTTTATAAGTATTTTTTCCATTAGCTAATATTTTTATATTTTTAAAATCAAAATCATGACTAAATTTCTATGAATGTTGCGACAAACCTGTGTTAAAATTGCCAACTTCAAAATCTCTTTTGTGTTCAGCAATTCTGGTTTTTAATATCCGGTCAGTTTCACCTATATAGACTTTATCGCAACATTTACATTTAATCAGATAAATAACGCCAGATAAATTTTCAATGGAGTTACTGTCTTTCTTCTTTGATAAATAATTACCTAGAGTATTCGTGTTCTCAAAATAAACATCAATATCACATTTTTCAAGTGAACTTCTTAACCGTTCAGATAAACCCAGAATGTAAGGCAAAGTAACATTTAATTTGAATTTATTGTGTCAGACAATTCATTTCTTGTTCTTTATTCTACTACTAGTGTTGTAAATCTCATGAATACGTTCTGTAATAATGTCATTAACCGAGAAGGTTTCTTATACCAGTTGGTTAGTGAATCACCAATTTGAGTTTTAATGATTTTTGAATGAAGATAGTTAATGAAGTTGTTTATCTCACGTCCATGAGTAAAATTTATACACTCTTCAATGCTATTAAACATATTTAAGAAAGCTTCAATCTCTCCAGTAGAAACAATAGCTAAAATGTCGTCGGCATGCCTTTTGTATAAAATAGGTGTGAAATCTAATAATTTTAGAGCTCATTTTTCAACATCTTGTAAAACTAAATCAGAGACAACTGGGGATAAAGGTGAAGCCATAGGGCAACCCGAAATTTGTTTATAAAATATATTATTAAAGGAGAAAACAATACCGTTAAAAACCGTTCCGGTAGCTATCAATAATTCATTCTTTGTTATTTTTGTTAGGTCGTGATTCAAAATAAGTTTTTCTTCAAAGCAATCTATAGCAAGATCTATTGGGATGCTATCAAACATTGACACTTCATCTAAAGAAACTATTGAACGACTTTTTGGTACATTAATGTTTTTTAAAATATCTTTAAGTTCTCAAACATTTTTAACAAACGAAATATGGTTCATAGAAACAGGTTTTAAAATATTCGAAATATATTTAAATAGATTTTAAGTGGGAGAACCAACAGTAGAAACAATCAGTCTCTAACTTAAATTTGGTTTATGGACTTTAGGGAGAGCATAAGCTTTTGCTATGACACTATTGTGGTTTTCAAATGATATGCACATTGATAATTAATTAATCTTTTACGTTCCAATCGGACAGCAATGTCATTAGATTTATTTTCAATAGTTGAAACCATACAGGTCTTAATGTTCTTCTATAAAATATAATTCTTAAGAATGTTTCCAACTGTACTGTTGCAATCCTCTCTGTTAGCAGCGAACGTTAAAAAAAAGGTACGCAATTGTACCGAAACGTACGTCATGAATGGAGAAATGAGTTTTTTAATTAATAAATTCTGAGTTAAAAACATGTTTTTGGCTCAATTTTTATTTAATTTTATGTGGTCCGTGAGACATAAAAAATTTACAATGAGAAATTCTTAAACGTCGTCGGTCGAAGAAAAGGATTGATTTGTCAGTTATCAAATCATCTTACAATTTTATTACTTCGTTGAAAATTCAATTGTTTTGTTGCCAATTTGACAATCCTGTTAAAAATGATCTTTCTTGGTTCAAAATTCAACTGTTTCGGCAGATAATTCAACTATCTTTCTTTATTATTGAAGAGAAATTTTGCAATACAACGACAAAAGAAATAATACAGAAAAAAATACGTCCCTCGGTTATTAATATTACTGATTATTACTGAAATCGAAAAGAGTTATCACATGAATTCTTCATACAAATATGTAGCATAAATAAAGTCTTGGAAGAGATAAGCTTTCTTCTTAAAACTATGAGCGTATGTTGAAATAATTTTTTTAAATGACGCACGCTGTTCCATGATAGACAGATATCCAAGTCAATAGATCAGAATACATACACACACACAAACACAAACACACACATATATACATATAACTTCATTCTTAAATTAAGGTGTTTTTTTCTATGTTTAAACTTAGAAGATCGAGTGAGATAGTAACTAGGCGCATTCCATTCACAACGTGTACACATTCTTCGTGTACGTGGGGCAGGAGGTGAAAAGGGGAAGTCAACAAATCAAAGTTAGCTACGTGGAATATGGAGAGCCCACTCGTATACGTATGAAAAAATCTTGTGGAAAATTTCGCTTCTCTCTAAATCAGTATAATTTGCTGTCATCTACTGTCACGTACTGTCATCAACTATATTGGAAAATGCGTATCGCTGCTGCTTCCCTATTGTTGAATTTTGCTGTTTCTCTCAATTCTATTGGTAAATATAAGATAATATAATATCATATTCATAATTCTAAGTTGAATTTTCAAACAGATGGATAAATTTTCTACTAAAAAGATTACATTTTAACACAAAATAATGCATTTTTGAGAATTATACAAGCTTGATAGAATTATTTCTCAAATTATAAGAAATCTTTGAAAGTGAAGAAACTTGATTTAATCTCCCAGAAATTTTTGTATATTTTTGGAAATCTTAGAATGGCCTGAAATTCTGTTCAAGAATGCTTTTTTTCATTTAAATATTCAGAAATTTACATTCAATTTTCAGTGTTTCCTCACGATTCTCGAATTCTTCCAAATCTTCCAAATTGTAAATCTTCAAACTTGCTTTATTTTTAATCGCGAATAGTATAAATTTAAAACTTCTTCAATTTTATAACATTACAATTCAAAGTTATACCATTTTGAAGATTTCAAATTTTTTGAAATTCATTTTGTAAATGTATGAATGAAAATTCTTGTCTCTTGATAATTTTTGAAATTAGAAGTCAAGATTTTAAATTCTGAATCTTCGAAATTGATAAAATTTTAAGAGTAAATCATCAAAACTACAAAATTTAAAAGTGTAAGCCTGGAAGCTGGCAACATGTTCAATTGTAAATTGTCAAAATCAAAAATAGTCCAATTCTGAAGATGTAGAGATCGTGAAAAAAATTTAGATGCGAAATTACAGAATAAATAAAATAAAAGTTAAATAAATAGCTCGAGAAATCGTTGCCTTTCGACTCTCGTCACGCATACAACTTTTCATCATACCGATAATCGAAATTCGACTTGAGATGCCTGGAGCTCGAAAAAATTTCGTAATTTTATCAATTTTTGTAATGAAAAAGACTCCAGTGAATTGAATGGGGAAACAGTGTCACCAACACTGACAGCGGTTGGTATTATTTTTTGGCCCTCAGCGTGCAGACATCTTGGATTCTGCTCATTCCAAATTATTCAAAATTCAATTAAAAAATTGCCAGAAATTTTTGGTATTTTACGGTAATTTTAGAGACGATTTATGCCATCTTGCCCTAATTATGGTAATTTATGATAATTTTATCAGTTATACATAGTAACTTTCCATGAATAACCGCAAAATTCAATTATCTGCAACCACAATTTTCTCACAGTTTTGACGGTGAGTGGACTGATAATTGTAAAGTGCGACCTCATAGATGTATAATTTTCATTATTCACCTCTGACGTAACTTTTCAGTCCCTAGAGAGTGCAAAGTACTTTTAACTCCATAGGGAGTAAAAAGTAGAGCTTTTACTTCGCTTCATAGGCGTCGAAAAGGGCTCAAATCATGCATGTGACATAAGAAACACTTTAATTCTAAAGAAGTATTACACTTCTTTGATGATTTTGAAGATTGAAATTACATAATTTTCCAGTTTCAATTTTAACCTTCGCATCATTTCTTATTGTGAATTCTCAAAATTTAAAGCTCTTGAATTTTTAAGATTTACAATATCAAGTCTCGCAATTCTGCAAAATTACAATTTGAAACTTTTTCATCCTGACGATTTGTAATCTAAAATTTTGAAACTTTAAAGATGAGTAAATAAAAATGTTTGATCTATGTTGATTGTAATTATTTTCAAGGTTAGAGTCACAAGTTTTGGATTATAAATCTTCTACATCTATAAAACTTTAAGTGTTATTCGTCAACTTTGCAAAAATTTTGATTAAAAAACTTGAAGCTTGCACCATTTTTATTTTTAATTATCAAAATTAGAATTTCTCTAATTGTTAACATTCAAGATTCTAGATTACATAATTATAAAAGGTTAATGTCGTAAATTGTTGAATTTTTAGAATATGGAATTACAAATTATTAAATTTTCAAGATTTATTTTTCAAATATATGAAGGTTTAAACTTTTTCGGATAATTTGATTCTTAACCCTTCGTTTACACACTTCTTTTTCCCACCTTCCGTTTTCACACAGGGTCTTTTAAGTCCTATTCAGTTTTTGAACTGTCTCTGGTTTTAAAAAAATCTAGCAAAATTCAGGGTTATTCTTTGAAGTGTCTACTACACGATCCAATTGTTGTTAGTGTCAATTGTTGAAAACTTTTTTAAAGAAAAATTGAAATTTGGTAAAAATATAGGAAAAAATCGATACTTGTTAAAAAATTCATAATTTTGCAACAAATGAATTTAAAAAAAAATCGTTGCAAGGTTCGGAAGCTTAGACTATGTACTTCAAATAAAATATATGCCTATTGGCGGTGGCCCGCTGCCTTGTTTATTAACTTGTGAAAACACTAACGTGATTTACACACAGAGTCTTTCATGTCACTGTGCGCACTTTCACTGCGCACCACTCAAAGGTTAACTGACGAACTGCAGCGCCACTCGCAGGACCAGACCCTATTACTACCTAGATTTTTTAGAGGGGGGAACCAAACTTCCATATTTTTCCAAAGACGAGACATTCCAGTTTAAAAAATCCTTTGTGCCTTAAAATCCCCTGCGTGTAAACGGAGGGTTAAGACTAAAAATGGAAATTTATTCAATTTTGTAGATTTGCAATTACAATGCGTCTATTGTAAAGAATATAAATGAAAACGTTAATTTTTTTCGTAATTCTTACAATGTTTAACGTGTGCATCATGTGTGTCCATGTTAAATAAGAAATTTTGAAGAAGATCAAGTTACTTGAATCAGTAACTGTAAATGTTGGAAGCCACTATTTTCAGGATTTTTATGAAGTAACTGCAGCTTCAATTAGATTTTGTCAGAAGCTTCCAAAACACTGCATATAATTTCGAATGCTCATAAAGTCAGATGGAAATTATTCTAAATTTAACCTAGCTTGATGAAAATTTTGAATTAAACCATAGAATTTTGATTGAGTTGAAACAACTTCAAGAAAAAGAATGAATTTTATGAGATGCCAAACTGAAGCGTACCAACAAACTGTCAAGCTGGGTGTCAGAGAAAAAAATGAAGAGAATTTTCTTTTTTTTTTATTTTCACGCGGAAAATGAGAAAAAATATAGACTTGAATGCAGACAAACTGGACAAATAAATTTCGAGATTATATGATATTTTAATTTAAAAATTGCATTGAAGGAAAAAAATGTTCTTTCGTCTTGTTTTTTAATTTTTTTTTTTTTCTTGTTCTTTTCCATACTGGAGCATTATAAGGGATATTATATCTATTACATCAGCATTGACCTGTTGCTGTTCCTTTTTGCAGAATTAATAAGTTCAGAACCGACAACCTTGGCGGAGTTATTTCCTGGATTCAACGGCATCATGCCTCCGGTCAAAGAATTGTTGTTTGAAGGACAGATCCCCAATTTCGATACATTTGGTGATTCACGTATGAGCGAGAAATATGTGTCTCGCAAAAATTTGATTCTCGCAAAAAGGGATCACATCATATTTGGATGGAAGTGGGAAGATGAAATTGTAAATCCATGTCGTTTATTTAAATTGCATACAGATATATTTGCTGTATTTGACACGAATAAAAAAAAATGGATTACTGTGCCACGCGATTTATCTCAGAAATTGGGTACAGCCCGCCGTTTCACACTTCTTGTTGCGCGCGATCAAATTGCTGCTAGACACAAATCAACATCGAGAAATCCATTATACAAACGAGCACAGATTAGAGCATGTGAAGGGGCAAACGAACGAGTAGACGTGGTGGAAGAAGAGCAGCAAGTTCCTCTGATAATGAAGGATATAACCATTGAAGAAATCATAATAAAAATGGAGGAAGCATACAGTGAAGCATATAATCATGAATTCAAGCTTTATTTAATCCAGCATGGAATAAATCAACAAACAGGAATTATACGTACCGGTTAGAGGAAGGACAAAAATTTGAGCAATTTTTACAAAATTGTAAATATAATTGTAAATGTAATTGTGACTGTAATTGTAAATTTAACTGTAGTATTCAGCATTGATAGGACGATAGTTCAAGTCCTAGTGGATCCGTATACTTACTGAGGCTTTAGTCCACTGTACTATACACTGGTTTTACTGCGATTTTCCCTGTGTACTGCAAAAATATTGCAGGTGAATACTAGTACGGATATTTTAAAAGTCGGGCGCAGCCGCTGTAGTGTAGAATCAATAGAGTCTTTCCCTAGAAGGACTCCGTTAGAAAGGTACAATAGTGATGCAGACAATTTTCCCAATTTCGTGTAATCATTGATTCCAAATAAAACAAAATTAACTATAATAATCTACTATTCATTCTTGCACTGATCTTGGTTAAAATGTATCCCATTTTTTTTAAATGTACTGTTGATAACCCCCTATTAGCCAAAGAACTATAACATACAAGTGCTTTAAGGCATCACTAAACCAAATAAAAAATTTATCGAAATTTCCTTTGTTTGAGGCAGCATTTTGAAACATCTGATCCTAAGCCTCTTGATATTAATATTCATTATTCATTGGGGAAAACAAACAGCGTATAACGCAATTTTCACATGAAAAAAGAAAAGACTAAAGAATCGAAGTTTTCGCCACATTTTTATTCAAAAAAGATGAATCCTCAATGGAAAAAATGTGAAGAAAAATTCACTACTTTTTCAGGGTGAATTTAAAGTATATTTATTTTATATATATGATAAATGTTCGAGGTGCCATCAGATAGGGAATAAAGATTAAACTTGATACAAGTCTCATCAAAGTTTATTCAAGGTTGAAATAATAGCTTCTATAAATACAATATTCCGTACAAATTATTTCTTATCTCGATTAAGATTTCCATTTAGCTAAGTCTTAAGCACTCCAAGGTCCACCTTTGACCAAAATCCAAAGGAGATGTAATAACACTTTGTTCCCATTGTTCCAGAAAATAAGGTAATTAATTATATTAATAATAATGATAATTTGTACCGGTCATTTATTCTCTGAGTTTTGTAAATACAATGAATACCTTGTCCTTAGTATAATTTTTCTTTTTTTCGATTTTTTTATAAGTAAGTCAACTGACACGATGTGACCAATTTTTGGACTTTTCCGATCGAAAAGAAACTCGAGCTCGAGAAAAAAAACCTTTTTGTCGTTAGGACCAGCACAGAAAAAACTGAGGGATCAGTAATGTTGCGGCTCAAGTGAAAATTGGGATCATTCAGAACTTAGGCTCGAAAGGAACTCTTATTAAGGGTTCCTTTTTAGTTTGTTTATATCCGATAGATGGCCATCGGCCGTTGCCAACGTTTCCAACTGCCCATGCGCCGAGAAGCGCAGGCCGATTTGAAACCAATAAATACTATGAATAGTCATACAGACAAATGTTACAAAAAGTTTTTTATTCTTATTTAAAACAAATTCAATTTAATTATAGAAATACCTAGCTTCTTGAAAAAATCATATATTAACCTAATACTGCAAGTGTACATTATATCATTTTGAATAGTCCCGCGCTTCTTGTGCATGCGCAGTGTAAGACTTCGGATTTGCAACATAACCTTAAAAACTGTCACATTTCATGTGCGATATCTTCCTTTCAAGAATTACTAATGTTTATGATTTTAGTTTCTTCATTAAATTTTTTCCAGTGCAATATTATTTTATTCAAATTATAAAGCAAAATTTGCATCATTAACTTGTGCAATCTTTGAAGTGAGTCAAGGCAGAAGTGAGAAAAAGGCTCTATTAGAACCATTTGAATCCACACTTGGGTTCATTTAGAAACCATTTATCATTTTGGGTTCCTTTTCAGCAAGAGAGGTTCTTTTTTGTTGCAGCTCCTTTAGAACCAAAAATTGGTTCTAATAGAAACCCCAGTTTTTTGTGTGAGTACATACGGGAAATTCAGAACATTTACAGAAGACTACGTGAAAAATTTTATGGTCTGCTCTGTAATATATGTCAATTCATCATCGTTTGTTTTTCAAACTATTGTTGTTCTGTTTGAAAGTTTTTCATGATAACGTATTCTTCATGGTAGGTTGCGATTAGTTGAATCATTCTATTCTCTGTTACTGATGAAATAGGTGATTTATCCCAAGTATTATCCAGCTTTCAGTATTTAGCATTTAGCTCCTTGTTACTTTTGGACACTAGGTAAATTTTCCGCCAAACTTGCAAACAGAAAAGAACATTTTTCTTCTTTGGAAGCTTATCTTTGTCAGTATCCTTGGGGTTTTCATTAGAAAGCCAGCAACGCTTCACGCCACAAAAAATAAACTTCGAAAGTGACATTTTGTTGACTGAGCACTCAGGAAACAAGAGGTTTTCATGAAGTTAGGTAAAAACCAAATGAAAGATAAGTGACTTCTAAAAACCGAATAACCGCGGTATTGCACCAAACCACTCGATTCTCCGCTACCACTACGAGTCACTAGGCGAGGGAAAAAATGGATACAGAACGGGCTACAGAAAGGCCTAATTTTACTCAATTTTCCCGCTTTTTCCGTTCCAGAGGAGGCACCTCTGACCCTCAAGGGCATATTAATAGCATAATGAGTTGAATTTCACAAATTGGGTACAAACCATCATCTAATTCACTAATTCGTGCGCACGATAAAGTTGCTGCGACACACAACCTGACAACGAACAGACCAATATTACACCGACAAGCACATAAAGAAGCATGCAAACGTGAAAACATTGAAGCGAACCTTGCCGAAAACTCTCAAAGAAGGAATGTGAACGGACTCTTTAAAAAAAAAACGCGAGAAATGTTCAAGATCATAAACTTCCGGGAACCATAAATAGTGTCTCTAATATTACCAAATACTGCAATAGGGTGGATAATATATGTAATGACTAAAGAACAAGAAACTGGTCCAATAAATCCTGAAAATGTATTAACATTCTGCGGAGTCAATCAAAGTGCTCTAAACGGTGAAGTGGAAGAAACATTTTTCTTTAAAAAATTTTGGCGTTGCAGAAAGTAAGAAGAAACTTCAATTGAAAGCAGAAAATAGAGCTACAAGTATTGCTATTACAAAAATGAAGCAAAATAATGAAAGGCATGCAATTGTATTGCCACAGAAATCTGACAAACTTTCGGAAGAAGGAAGCAAATCTATGGCTTTTCAACAATTAAATTCTTTCAAAAGAAAACTTTGAAAATTCAAGAAACAAAACCTTGAGTCCTGTAAGGACAAAATGAATAAGATGCTTAAAAGGAATGTTCCGCAACCACCGATACCGAGAAACGCTGCAATTACAACTTCACCTTTCCGCATTTTGTTATTAATGCACGAATGAAATCAAGCTGACTGGTCTAAAGGATTTTGCCTCACAGAAGGTATCCTTACCTCGGGAGGATAAGGCGGTAAAAGAGGACATCTCCTCCCGAAAGAGGTAACCCTATTTGCTAAAAATTTCTGTCAAGACAAATTTGAGAAATCTGCTATGATACTTCATGCATTAATAAAATACAACTTGTATTGAAATTTTATCATATGGATCTCCAGCAGCTCGCTCCATATATTGTCAATCAAATTGCGCTCTTGGAACAATATTCAGGGCACTTGCAATCCACTGTTCATTATTGAAAAGAAATTTTGCAATACAACGAAAGAAAAAATATTACGGAAAATAAACACATTTTTCGGTAATTAATCTTACTGATTATTACTAGAATCGAAAAGCGTTATCACATGTATGCATGTATGTATGTATGTTGATATAATTTTTCAAATGACGCACGCTGCTCCATGATAGACAGATATCCAAGTCAATAGATCAGAACACATACACACACACGCACGCATATATATGTATATATATATATAATTAAAAAAAAGTTAAACAACCACCGCAGGGTACCACTAAGAGCAACTGCCATCTGGAAAAAATGTCAATGGCCCCCAGTAGAACCGCGGTAAAATACACCTATGGCCACGTCTCACATCCGTGAGATGGGCGGTCACAGGGCACGTCGAAATCACAACGACAGGCCGGCGAAACCCTCGTGTGTCTTGAGGACACGAAGCGACCCAAGGATGACAGCTTTCTGTATCCATCTCGCAAGAGCCTTGGCATATTTTTGGCACGCGGGTATGGCTTTAAGGTTACGAACCAGCGATAATTTCACACCTCCGAGAGCACCTATCACAAGAACAATTACTCGTACCGAATATTTTGGGTACAGTCGACGCAGCTCTCTTTTAAGGTCTTGATATCTCTCCTCTTTTTCTTTCTCCTTTGCAGTGATGTTGTATTCGGATGGAGCCGAGAATTCGATCACGAATATAGTTCGTTTCTCGAAGTCTTGGAGAACAATGTCAGGCCTCGAGTGCGCAACGGAGACTGCTGCCCGAAAATCGTAGTTCCAGAAAATCTGGCACTTCTCGTTTCGGACAATTGACTCTATATCCCTTGGAGCGTTCGGCAGGGCAGGGTCGCGACCAACACCGTAAGAGCGACAAAGGTGGTAATAAAGTACTCTTAGGGCCCCATTATGTCTATAGATATACGTTGTTCCTGCGTGGGTCGGACACCCCGATAGTATGTGTTCTAGGTACTCAGCGTGTGCATGACACGCTCTGCACCTATCACTGGGAACTTCTTGACATAAAATGCGGGCGCGGTATGCTAAGGTGGAGATTACACCGTCCTGGCATGCGAAAATGAAGCCCTCTGTACCTGAATTGAGCCCTGATGATTTGAGGAAAGCGAAAGTTTGCTCCTTCGACAAGGACTGTTTTTCTACATTTCTGTGAAAGTTTCCGTGCATTTGCTTGTCGAGTCGCTCTTGGTGAAATTTTCCAACCTCTACTTTCTTTACTTCGGCTTTTAGACGTGAAGCATCTAGATGGAGTAATGCACTTTCCTCACTTCTGATGTTAAAATTCAGGCCAAGGGTCTCAGCAGCTTGCTCCGCGGCTTTGTAAAGGAACGCCCCTTCGCCAATCATCTCGTGGTTTCTGACCATCTTTAGGAGAGGATCTCTGCCATTCGCAACGATGTAAGCTGTACTCAAAACAATTCGGTTATGAAGACACTGGAGATTCAGAAGTCCGCGTCCGCCTTGCTGGCGTGAAATGTATAATCGCGGAACTGACGAATTGATATGCAAGCTTTTATGCATATGCATGATCTTACGCGTGGTGACATCAAGGGCCTTAAGCTCGTTCTTCGTCCATTGAACCACCCCAAACGAGTAGAGTAGAACCGGGACGGCAAGCATGTTAGTCGCAGATACCTTGTTCAACGCCGACAGATTGGAAGACCAAATCTGTCGAAGAAGATGCTTGTATCTGCTTCGGAGAGACTCCTTCACTGATGTTACGTCCTGAATGCGGCTTTGAGGCACGCCCAGGTATGTATAGGTCTCTCCAGTGTTAAGATGTCTAATAACACTTATATCCACAAGCTCAGGGTCCTTGGGAACGCCAGTAATCTTTCCTTTCTTCAAATGAATTTTGGCACACTTGTCCAAACCAAAGTCCATCCCAATCTCTCCTGTGTAGTTCTTGACGATATTTAAAGCAGTTTGAACTTTGCTTTTACCAGCGGCATAGATCTTCAGGTCATCCATATAGAATACATGAGTTACCTTATGCTCACGCTGATTAGTGTCGCCACAGAGGTATCCAGGAGAATTTCGTAGTGCAAGAGATAGAGGCAAAAGTGTGATGCAAAAAAGCAAAGGGCTCATACTATCCCCTTGAAAGACGCCCCTCTGGAAGGTGACGTTGTTCGTCGTCAGACGATAATTCCTAGATGAGATGGTAAATCTAGTTTTCCAAAGAGGCATCAATCTCTCTATGCATCTCACTATGTGTGGATGTACCTTCAAGCTTTCCAACAGACAGATGATAAGTCTATGAGAGGTTGAATCAAAAGCTTTCCGGTAGTCAATCCAGGCCATTGACAGGACGCGCTGATGGACTGTAGCGTCTTTACAGACACACCTGTCAATCAGCAGGTTCTCTCGACAGCCTGCTACACCTTTTTTCGAGCCACGTTGTTCGTACATCTCTCGCCATACAGGCTCAATTCGTCGAACAATCCTGTTGTTTAGGATAGCTGTAAAAATCTTATACAGTGTGTTCAAACAAGTTGTATGTTGTATGTTAACAATATGTAATTATATATAACCATTCGGTTTCGGTTTCGAATCCTTTGGAATAGAACCGAAGGGCTTATAACAAAGCCAACCAATTGCTCAGTTTATGGTGCTGCGAGAGCTTTGGCTGATTCAAATCGAAGGCTAAAACCGACGATGGATCAAAAGATCAAAAGACGCTTGCATCAACTGAACAAGAAACTTGGATGGGCAAGACAGAATGCGTCCCGTGTTCAATGTGTGATTGACTACATAACATCTGGTAGACCGTTCGCGAAAAGGGTTCGAAAGTTCGCCCAAGAACTAAGGATCTTGAATCACATACTAAACAAGTCAAAGCTGCTGACAATCAAGCAGCATATTGTTGACAAAATACAGCTGTTATCTGACGTAAGGAGGAGAATACAGAAGAGGGAGGGATGGATCAGGGAGAATCAAAAGTTTCCCGCTGACCCATCGCGCCTCTTCGGCGATCTCCCTGTTTTTGTAAAAAATCCGCTCAAGCCCAAGGAGGTAGAGACTTTTTGGAAAGAGGTGTACAAGATCTCCAAGACACTAGAGTTGAAAGAAGATACTGATGATATCATCCGCTTCAAGGAGTTTTGCGACAACCTCACAAAATCTGAGAAGGAATGTCCATCAGTCACTGCCGAAGAGGTGAAAAAAGCACTTAGAGGCACGAAGAACTTTTCTAGTGCTGGACCAGATTGTATCAAGAACTTTTGGCGGAAGAGTTTTACTTTTATACACCAACATTTCGCCGGCATATTCACCTCATATTCAAAGTCGGAGACGCCCATTCCGCAGTGGCTGGTGTTAGGACGCACTATACTCCTACCGAAAAAAGGCAACTTGTCCAGACCAGAGAATTACAGGCCAATAACTTGTTTAAACACACTGTATAAGATCTTTACAGCTGTCCTAAACAACAGGATCGTTCGACGAATTGAGCCTGTATGGCGAGAGATGTGCGAACAACGAGGCTCGAAAAAAGGTGTAGGAGGCTGTCGAGAGAACCTGCTGATTGACAGGTGTGTCTGTAAAGACGCTGCCGCCCATCAGCGCGTCCTGTCAATGGCCTGGATTGACTACTGGAAAGCTTTCGATTCAACCTCTCATAGACTTATCATCTGTCTGTTGGAAAGCTTGAAGGTACATCCACACATAGTGAGATGCATAGAGAGACTGATGCCTCTTTGGAAAACTAGATTTACCATCTCATCTAGGAATCATCGTCTGACGACGAACAAGGTCACCTTCCAGAGGCGCGTCTTTCAAGGGGATAGTATGATCCCTTTGCTTTTTTGCATCACACTTCTGCCTCTATCTCTCGCACTACGAAATTCTCCTGGATACCTCTGTGGCTACACTAATCAGCACGAGCATATCGTCAAGAACTACACAGGGGCGTTCCCAAGGAACCTGAGCTTGTGGATATAAGTGTTATTAGAGATCTGAATGCTGGAGAGATCTATACATACACTGTAAAAACTATGGTTCCATTTTATTTGAGCATCATTTTTTTAGCATCCTGTTATAATACCAAATCGTCTTTTTTGAAGCAATTCGTTCGTGCTATTTTACTTTGCTAACTTCAGATTGAAAAGTGGTACGTATTAGCGAACTAAAATAATGCACAGGGCAATTGTTTTAATTTCTTGCAACTTCATGCTTAAGAGAAACAGAAAACGTTTGAAACAGAAAGAATTTGATTCTCACTTCGGTCCTGTTTCAATCAAAAAAGTCGTACTGAAACGTCGTTTAGTGGCATCAAAATATAGTAGCATTAGAATGGAGCCACTCGAGACTATATTTTTGGAGGAGTGTTTCAATACCGGAAACTAGCCTTGAAATGATACTTTTTTTTACAGTGTACCTGTGTGTGGCTCAAAACCGCATTCAGGACGTAAAATCAGTGAAGGAGTCTCTCCGAAGCAAATACAAGCATCTTCTTCGACAGATTTGGTCTTCCAATCTGTCGGTGTTGAGCAAGGTATCTGTGACTAACATGCTTGCCGTTTGGCGATTATACATTTCACGCCGTCAAGGCGGACGCGGACTTCTGAATCTCGAGTGTCTTCATAATCGAATTGTTCTCAGTACAGTTTACATCGTTGCGAATGGCAAAGATCCTCTCCTAAAGATGTTCAGGAATCACGAGATGATTGGTGAGGAAAGTGCATTACTCCATCGAGATGCTTCACGTCTAAAAGCCAAAGTAAAGAAAGCAGAGGTTGGAAAATTTCACCAATAGCTACTCGACAAGCATATGCGCGGAAACTTTCACAGAAATGTATAAAAACAGTCCTTGTCGAAGAAGCAATCTTTGGCTCTACTTAAATCATCAGGACTCAATTCAGGTACAGAGGGTTTTATTTTTGCATGCCAGGACGGTGTCATTTCTACCTTAGCATACCATGATCGCATGTTATGTCAAATTGTTCACACTGATAGGTGCAGAGCGTGTTATGCACACGCTGAGTACCTAGAACACATACTATCGTGGTGTCCGACCCACGCAGGAACGATGTATATCTGTAGACATAATGCAGCCCTAAGAGTTATTTATCACCATCTTTGTCACTCTCACGGTGTTGGTCGCGACCCTGCGCTGCCGAACGCTCCAAGGGATATAGAGTCAATTGTCCGAAACGTCAAGTGTCAGATTTTCTGGAACTACGATTTTCGGGCAGCAGTTTCCGTTGCTCACTCGAGACCTGACATTGTTCTCCAAGACTTCGAGAAACGAACTATATTCGTGATCGAATTCTCGGCTCCGTCCGAATGCAACATCACTGCAAAGGAGAAAGGAAAAGAGAAAAGGTATCAAGACCTTAAAAGAGAGCTGCAACGACTGTACTCAAAATATTCGGTGCGAGTAGTTGTCCTTGTGATAGGTGCTCTCGGAGGTGCTAAATTATCACTGGTCCGTAACCTCAAAGCCATACCCGCGTGCCAAAAATATGCCAAGGCACTAGCGAGATGGATGCAGAAAGCTGTCATCCTTGAGTCGCTTCGTGTCCTCAAGAAACACGAGGGTTTCGCCGGCCATAGGTGTATTTTACCGCGGTTCTACTGGGGCTATTGACAGTTTCTTTTTAGATGGCAGTTGCTCTTAGTGGTAACCTGCGGTGGTAGCCGGCTTTTTTTTCAATTTTATATATATATATAGTTAAGAGTTTGTCATAAGGACAACCGCAGGATTTCGCCGGGAGCGGGTGCTCTAACCACGTCTCACGACCGCGAGATGGGTGGTTACAGTCTGCGCGAACTCAATACGATGATCCGGTGAAAGTCTCGTGCACCCTGAGGACACGGAGCGACCCAAGGACGACCGCCTTCTGCATTCTCCCTGCAAGTGTCTCAGCATTTTGTTGACACGCAGGGATGCTTTTCAGGCTATTAACAAGTGAAACCTTGGCACCTCCAAGAGCGCCAATGATCAGGACGATTAGCTTAACAGAATATTCCAGGTATAACCGTCGCAACTCCCTCATAAGGTCTTTATACCTTTCTTTCTTTTCTTTCTCCTTCGCTGTGACGTTTTTGTCCGCTGGTGCCGAAAATTCGATAACGAACATGGTTCGTTTCTCGAAGTCAAGAAGAACCATGTCAGGCCTCGAGTGCGCAACAGAAACAATTGTCGAGAATATGAAGTTCCAATATATGCGGCACTTCTCATTTTCGACAATTGACTCTATTTCTCTAGGGGCGTTCAGCGGAGAGGTATTTGGGCCAATGCCGTAAGAGTAACAGAGATGGTAATAAAGCACTCTCAGTGCCGCATTGTGCCTTTGGATGTAGGTTGTTCCCGCATGAGCTGGACAACTAGATAGTATGTGTCCTAGATGCTCGGGGTGTTCATGACACGCTCTGCAACTATCATCGGGAATATCTTGGTTCAAAATGTGGCGACGGTATGCTAGAGTGGAAATGACACCATCTTGACATGCCAAAATGAAGCCCTCTGTGCCCGACTTCAATCCGGGTGATCTAAGGAAAGCAAACGTCAGCTCATACTACATCGACTGATCTTCCACATTTTTGCCGTGCATCTTCTTGTCGAGGAGCTCTTCGCGGAAGTTGTTCTCCTGTGCCTTCTTAATCCGGGCCTTCAGGAGTGAGTATTCAAGATGGATAAGATTTGATGCATTTCGCTCACCCCTGATATTGAAGTCAAGGCCGAGTGTTTCAGCAGCCTCTTCTGCTGCTTTGTAAAGAAATGCCCCTTTGCCTACTTCTTCGTGTTTTCTGACCATTTTAAGAAGAGGATCTTGTCCATTTGCGACAATATGTGCTGTACCCAGAATAATCCTGTTGTGAAGACATCCAAGATTCAGTATTCCACGACCACCTTGACGGCGTGAGATGTAAAGTCGTGGAACAGAAGACTTAAGGTGCATGCTTTTGTTCATGTGCATGACCTTTCGGGACCCGATATCGAGGGATCTCAGCTCGTCCTTCGTCCATGGAACTACTCCAAATGAATAGAGTACTACTGGGACGGCAAGCATGTTCGTTGCAGATACTTTGTTCCCCGCCGACAGTTCGGAAGACCATATCTGTCGGAGGAGACTTTTGTATCTGCATCGGAGAGTATCCTTTATAGATGTTACGTCCTGAATGCGGCTTTGTGGCACGCCCAGGTATGTATAGGGCTCTCCAGCGCAAAGGTGTTGTATAGCGCTTCTGTCAACGAGTTCAGGATCTTCGGGGATGCCGTTAAGTTTTCCTTTCTTCAAATTACCCTTGGCGCATTTCTCTAACCCGAACTCCATTCCAATCTCATGAGTGTACTCTATGACAATTTTTAGAGCTAGATGTAGTTTCTCTTGATTTCTAGCATAGAGCTTAAGATCATCCATGTAAAATACATTAGTTACCTTATGCTTTCGCTTTCCAGGTTTGCCGCAGAGGTACCCTTCGGAATGGCGAAGTGCGAGAGATAGTGGCAATAATGTGAGGCAAAAGAGGAGAGGGCTCATGGTATCGCCCTGAAACACACCTCTCTGAAA
Organism: Andricus quercusramuli; assembly: GCA_932178445.1. Taxonomy (NCBI): domain Eukaryota; kingdom Metazoa; phylum Arthropoda; class Insecta; order Hymenoptera; family Cynipidae; genus Andricus; species Andricus quercusramuli. Next base: position 5,116 of record CAKNXH010002100.1, on the reverse strand, counting down.
GGTGATACTGTTAGTGATCACACGATATTTTCCAGATAAGATGGTAAATCTGGTTTTCCAAAGCGGCATTAATCTCTCTATGCATCTCACTATGTGTGGATGAACCTTTAAGCTTTCCAACAGACAGATGATAAGTCTATGGGAGGTTGAATCAAAAGCTTTTCGGTAATCTATCCAGGCCATCGATAGAGCTCGTTGATAGGATGCTGCATCTTTACAGACACATCTATCGATGAGCAGGTTCTCCCGACATCCTGCTACGCCTTTCTTCGAGCCACGTTGTTCGTACATCTCTCGCCACACAGGTTCAATTGTCCGAAGAATCCTATCATTTAGGATGGCTGTGAAGATCTTATACAGTGTGTTCAGACAAGTTATTGGCCTGTAATTCTTAGGGTCAGCTAAGTTGCCCGTCTTAGGCAGGAGCACTGTGCGCCCTTCCACCAACCACTCCGGAATAGGCTCTTCCGACTTTAGATACCTCCTCGGTAGTGATAGGTGGGCATTCTTCCTCAGGTGTTATGAGGGCATCGCACAGCTCCTTGAAGCTATTTATGTTCTTTGAGTCTTCTTGAAGTGGATGCTGGACCTCGTAGACTTCTCTCCAAAATGCTTCGACCTCCTCTGGTTTGGGCGGATGGTCGACAGTAATTGGAGGGTCTTGGAAGAGTTTAGATGGATCAGATGAAAATTGTTGATTTTCTCTGACCCACCTCTCTCTCCGCTCTAGACTTCTCCTAGCGTTAGATAGTATTCGTATTCTGTCAACAATATGCTGTCTGATGGTCATTAGCTTCGATTTGTTGATTGTGTGATGACGGATATGCAGTTCGCGCGCGAACCGTCGAACCTTGGCAGTGAAATTCCTGCCAGATGTTATGTAGTCAATCACACACTGAATGCGGGACGCGTACTGTCTAGCCCAGCCTATCTTTGTGCTGAGTTGATGCATTCTTCTTTTGGTCTTATGATCAACCGTTGGTTTTGTTTTACGGCTTGCATCTGCCAAAGTTCTCGCTGCATTGTACACACCACAACTGATAGTCCAGAGGTCGGATTCTTCGGAAAAATCTCCACGAAGTTCATCATCCAATTCAGTCAGATCTTTGGGCTTGGGAGAAACCTGAATGTTGATGTTTCTCCGGGTCCTGAAGCATCGTTTTTCCTCTATTGGATGCCTGTTCGCTGTTGGTCTCAGTGTCGCTTCTCTTTCTCTGTTGCCGGCTTGTTCTGGATGCGGTTGAGTAGGCACTCCGCTTATATAACCCCTTTTCCTAAGGTTCTCGGCATGGTTTCGCAGACGTTGTTGCGAAAAGTCTGAGAGCTCTGGGTGTTTCTTGCACCACAGAGCATGCATTCGTGCCATGTAACCTTCTCGTTGAGGGACCATACTGGCATCGTAGCACTCCAGCAGGCCGTCATTGAGTCGATCTGTCCACTTAAAAGTAACAAGATTCCGCCGGTCAATCGCATTGACTCCGTCTTGATTGGCTCCCCCAACTGTAGGGTAGTCGGCATTGTTGTCCGACCCATTGTCGGGAGCCCTGCGCGTTCGATTGTTTTGAACCGCACTTACTACAACTATGTTTGGTGCTGTCATTGTTGTTCCCACGAGCAGCTAGGGAAAGGGTTCGTCCATCCTAGTAGAGCCACGCATGCAAGGATAAGGCTGTATACTCTGAGAGTCGCCGATTTCCCAGAATCACCGTTAGAGACACCTCACCCAGGTGACATTTAGCTTTCGGCACGGTTCTCACGCCTTCGCTTGGGGGTTATTCCTTCGGGACCATCCCTGGACAATTGTTCGGTCAATTATATATATATATATATAACTTTATTCTTAAACAAATGTTTTTCTTTCAAAGCTTAAATTTAGAAGGTCGAGTAAGATAATGACTAGGCGCCATCCATACACAACGTCTACAACTTCTTCGCGTGTGTGTGTGTGGGGGGGGGGCAGAAGATAAAAAGGGAGATTTAGCAAACCAAAATTAGCTACGTCGAATATAGAGTCCCACTAGTATAGGTATGAAAAAATCTTCTAGAAACTTTCATGTCGCCCCAAATCAACATCATTTAATCATTTAATTGCAAGAAAATAATAAATTCATGTATTTTTAAACAATTCTTCTCTTCTAGTTAGAAATTTTATTAATTGGTTGATTTAAAAATCAACTGTTTCAAGAGATAATTCAACTGTATTTCTTTATTATTGTAAATAAATTCTGCAAAGCCAATGAAAGAAAAGATATCACAGAAAAAAACACGTCACTCGGTAATTAATCTTATTGATTGACACTTAAATCGGAAACCGCTATCACATGAATTCTTCATACAAATATGTAGCATAATTTATATCTTGGAAGAGATAAGGTTTCTTCTTTGAACTATGAGCGTATGTTGATATAATTTTTCAAACGGCGCACATTGTTTCATGATAGACAGGTATTCAAGGGAACACGGAAAAAACTAGGAGTACTGGGGGAAGGCAGTGGGTGAGGAAAGAGAATCAGCAAATCAGAATCAGGCACGTGGCAGATGGAGAGCCCAATATTATACGTATGAATAATTATTCTAGAGAATTCAATTTCTCTCTAAATCAGTATCATTTTCTGTTATTTACTGTCACGTATTGCCATCAACTATATTAGAAAATGCTTATCGCCGCTGCTTCCATATTGTTGAATTTTGCTGTTTTTCTCAATTCTATTGGTAAATATAAGATAATATAATATCATATTCACAATTCTGAGTTGAATTTTCAAACAGATGGATAAATTTTTTACCAAGAAGATCAGATTTCAAACAAAAAAATGAATTTTAGAGAATCGTACAAGCTAAATAGAATTATTCCTCAAATTAAAAAAAATATTTGAAAGTAATAAAACTAGATAAAAATCTCCCAGAAATCTTTCAAATCATTCAAAGAGTAAAGCTTCAAACTTGCTTTATTTTTAATTGCAAATACCGATAATCGAAATTCCAGTTGAGATCCCTTGAGCTTGAAAGAATTTTGTAATTTCATCGATTTTTGTAATGAAAAAGACTTTAGTGAATTCATTGGGGAAAACAGGGTACCAACATTGACGGCGGTTGGTATTATTGTTTGGCCCTCAGCGTGCAGACATTTTGCATTCTTCCCACCCTACGTGAAATACCTGATGCGCGAGTGGATAGAAAAACACCCCTATTTACATTGAAATTTTCGGCAATTTAGGGTAATTTGAGAGATGATTCATGCTATCTTATCATAAACTGCCGGAAATTCAATTCAAAAATGTCTATAAATCATGTATGGTACTTTTACAGATAAATATGGTAACTTACCATAAAAAACCCAAAATTCATTTTTAAACATTTCCCCAAATTTCGGAAAATTCATAGAAATTTTCGAATTTACGGTAGTCTGACATGTAATTTTTTACAACTTAAGATCAATTACGCAAAATTCAATTCGAAAATTTCTATAAATTTCCGGAAATTTTCGAAAAGTCACGGTAATTTTATCAGTTATACATAGTAACTTGCCATGAATAACCGCAAAATTCTATTATCTGCAACGAAAATTTCCTTACAGTGTTTACGGTAAGTGGGTTGATAATTGTAAAATGCGAGCTCATAGATGTATAATTTTCATTATTCACCTCTGACGTAACTTTTCATTTCCTAGAGAGTAAAAAAAGAAAAGTAAAAAATGTAAAAAAGAAGTGAAAAAGGACTTTTAACTCCCTAGAGAGTAATAAGTAGGGCTTTTGCCCCGCTTCATAGGCGTCGAAAAGGGCTCAAATCATGCATGTGAATTAAAAAAACACTTCAATTCTAAAGAAGTATTAAATTTTTTATTCTGAATTTTTAAAATTGAAAGCTCTTGAATCTTGAAGATTTACAATATCAAGTTTTACAATTTTGCAGAATTACAATTTGAAACTTTTCCATTTTGACGATTTTTAATCTGAGCTTTGGAAATTTTGAAGATGTGTAAGTAGAAAGTTTCAAACTATGTTGTTTAAAATGATTTTCTTGTTGTAAATTCTTGCATTTTTGAAATATAGATTTACATATCATTAAATTTTCAAGATTTATTTTTCAAATATATGTAATTTCCAACTTTTTTGGGATAGTTTAATTCTTAAGACTAAAAATTGAAATTTATTCAATTTTATAGATTTGCAATTGCAAATTCTTCAATTGTAAAGAATATGAATGAAAACGTTAATTTATTTTTTCGAGGTTCTCACAATGTTTAACGTGTGCATCACACGTGTCCATATTGAAACAAGAAACTTTGCAAGAAGTTCAAGTTACTTGAATCAGTAACTGTGAATGTTGGAAGCTACTATTTCTATGCTTTTTATGAAGCAACTGCAGTAACTGCAGATTGAAATTATTCTGAATTTAATCTAACTTGATGAAAATTTTGAATTCTAATTCAAACTATAGAATTTTGATTGAATCGCAACAACTACAAGAAAACAATGAATTTTATGAGATGCCAAACTGAAGCGTACTAACAAACCGTCAAGCTGGGTGTCAGAGAAAAAAATGAAGAGAATTTTTTTCCCCCTTCTTTCTCTTTTTTTGAACATAAACATTGACCTATTGCTGTTCCTTCTTACAGAATTAATAAGTTCAGAACCGACAACTTTGGCGGATTTATTTCCTGGATTCAACGGCATCTTGCCTCCGGTTGAAAAATTTTTCTATGAAGGACAGATCCCCAATTTTAATACATTTGATGGTTTACTTATGTCTCGCAAAAAAGTGAATCTTGCAAAAAGGAACCACATCATATTTGGATGGATGTGCGAAGATTTAGTTGTGAATCCATACCGTTTATTTAAATTTTATACAAATATATTCGCTGTATTTGACACGAATAAAAAAGAGTGGATTACTGTTCCACGTGATTTATCTCTGAAATTGGGTTTAGACCATCATTTCGCACTTCTTGTAGCGCGCGATCAAATTGCTGCTAGACACAAATCAACATCGAGAAATCCAATATACAAACGAGCACAGATTAGAGCATGCGAAAAGGCAAACTTACGAGTAGACATTGTAGAAGAGAAGCAACAAGTTTCTCTGATAATCAAGGATATAACCATTGAAGAAATCA
>CAKNXH010002099.1:54089-122417 GCA_932178445.1 Andricus quercusramuli | reverse complement strand
TCCCTTTTTCTGAAATACGCTTTATTTAGCAAGATGTTATATATAAATCAATTTGATATTTAATCAGTTTTAAGAGAATCGCCCATAATTTTCAAGTCTCCAAATTGGAAAATTCTGAATCTTATTTTTCGCACGAGAATTCTCCATTAAAATTTTTATTGCACTTTCTCGCATCGCTTAAAAAGCACTTGATCAGAATCTCTATCATTTTATCTTTCATATCATAACATGTAATGATTCACACATTAAAACACTATAATCAGAATTATAATTCCGCAGAATGTTATAAAAAAAGTGAAATGCTTCATAATTTATTACTCATTCCCCTCGACTCATTAATTTTCATAAATTCACTTAATTCTCGAACCATACAAAAAAAATAAAAGTTTCCTCATTGTTCATAACTTTTCCATTTTGTTGAAAGTATTTAGAATCACCGCCAATCAAGTTTGCAAAATTTAAATCTAAAGACCAGAGCAAAAAAATACTAAAATTTATAACTTGACGTCGAATTACTGGCCGTAAATCAAAGTTAATTTTTGTTCGAAAATTGGAAATTGCCTTCGAATAATAATTGATCGTAAAGTGTTAGAACTAAAATTATAATTGGATCTTAGTTATGCCACCTCGTCTCTAATACAGGAAAAACTCATTTTAGTCTATCGAAATGTGTAAACTTTCACGATTGCTCAAGGGGAAATTACACGAAGGGTTAATTAAAAATATGTAAATCAAAGTGTGTGACATGAAACACGATGTCCATACATCAGTTTGAACATTATCGGAAAATCTCACACACTGGTGTGACGCATTATCGTCGTAAGTGCAAACATGTCAGCAAAATAATTGTTCTCACACGGTGATGTAGGCTCTCGGATTCACAGCTTGTCGGTTAATTAAGCACGTTCATCGTTCATATTGTGCCACTTTCTCTCTTGTAAATCACACTCACTACAATAATGTTTATTACTTGCTACATTACAGTACGGTTTTTTTTGTGATTTATTCCGTTGAATTTTTGCGGGTCGTTAGGCTCATTAGTTCCGAAACATGACTACTTTATTCATATGTAGACTTTGGACTCACTTCAGAAATAAAAAATAGTGTAAATAGTGTAAATAATGTAACAAATTTGAAAAAATATTGTCAAAATTGACGCCCCATGCAATACAGCGCAAATTCGCATTTGGGCGGAGTACACCCATCGCCATTAGGCGGGGTACAGCCATCGTCATTAGGCGGTGTAGAGCGCATTTTCGCGTAATATTGTCAAACTCGAGGCTTTTATGCAATACAGCGAAAAGTCGCATTTAGGCGGAGTACATCCGTCGTCACTGGGCGGGGTACAGCACACTTTCGCGTTTGATCGCTGTATAGATCCAGGTCCTATGCTTATACAGAGGACTTGGAGCTGTACGGCTACGAAACTCAACGGAGAGGTGTACACTAGGGCGGGGTGTAAATGATCAAATCAGACGAATCGTTTGAGCTGAACGACAAAAATTGTGGATTAACATCCGAAGAAAGTACAACAAAATTTGAAATCGGTTAATATCTTCTGTTCTCTTTTTTAATTTGAAAATTCAAATTTTGAAAATAGCCAAAAAACATGTTTTTTTATTGAGTCCTATGCACACATTTTTGAAAAAGTTGAGAATCAAAGAAACATGCTATTATTTTGTTTTTTGAACAAAAAATTTTTAGTCTTAGCAAGTCGTTAAAAAAAAAAAAGGAAACGTAAAAGTGACAATATTGGAACGGTTGAAAATCACTGAATTTTTTTTCGAAGAAACAAAATACTAGTATGTTTCTTTGATTCAATCTGAAGAAATTTCATGTTCGACATATTCAACTTTTTCTCAAAATGTGTGCATAGGACAAAAAAGCATGTTTTTTGGCCATTTTCAAAAAATTCTAAATTAAGCAAAGAAGTTTTTTTTTTAATTTATAATTTTTTATTATTATTATTCACTAGCAAAAACTGTACATAGAAAAAATTCGCCATAATTTTCGAAACAATAAATAAATTTTTTGGAATTTTCAAAATTTTGAATTTTTACATCAAAACAAAGAACAGAAGATATTAACCGATTTCAATTTTTTTTTTACTGTTTTCAAATGTCAAACTTCAATTTTTTTTTTTGCTTAGCTCAAGCGATTTGACTTATTTGATCCTTTTCACTCCGCCCTACTGTACACCGCCTAAATGCGACGTAGAGCGGTATGCAGTCGAAAATTAACTTTATTTTTTAATCAAAATTTTTCGTTTTAAATTTTTGGTTAAAAATTCCTATTTTTTGGTTCCAAATTGAATTATTTTGATGAAAATTCTGCTGTTCTCTTTGAAATTTGTATTTTTAGCTTTACAATTAAACAATTTGATTGCAATTTTTGTAGAAAAATCGTATTTTTGGCTCAAAAATCCAACAACTTTGTAGAAAATTTAACTGTTTGGTTGAAAATTCGTCTTTTTTGGTAGAAAATAAGTTTTATTGATCTTTTTTGTTAAAATATCAACTATTAGATTTTTCGACGAAAGTTCATATTTTTAGGATTACATTCTGAAAAGTTAAGTTTTTCGGTTGAAAATTTATAATTTTAGTTGAAGAGTCATTTTTTTTTGCTAAAAATCAATTTTTAACTGAAAATTTAACTGCTTTGTTGAAAATTTAATTGGTTGCTTGAAAATTGAACTAATTTGATTTAAAAGCCTTGTTAATAAAACAAATGTAAATGTCCGATTGAAAATTTACGAAATATTTTGTATTCGGAAAATTTTCAAATTAATAGCATCATAATTAGACGCTTTTATTTAATCAAATTTAAATTAAATCCAAATCCTACCAATATTGCTTCAGTCTAAAATACTCTATTTTTAACCCACTCAATTCGAAATTATTTATTTGAAAAACAATTATTTAATATTTAACAACATTTGACTTTTCATTTAAAATTAGCAATTAAAAATTAAATATTCAATGCGAAGCAATTTGAAAATCAGTTCTTTGAAATAGAAAGCCTTGGATCGTTAAAATTAAGGAGTGCTAAATTTAAACATTGCAATTTTAATTGTTTCACTTCAATCAATTTTAGTTTGTAAGTGAAAGTGTTGAATTTTCATGTATGAGTAACAAATGAACAATTAATTATTTGAAGCGAATAAAAATAATCTAACTTCTAATTTAATAAGTTTCTAGTTAAAAAAATGTTTAATTGTTTCACTTAAATCAACTTTAGTTTGTAAGTGAAAGTGTTGAATTTTGATGTATGAGTAACAAATGAACAATTATTAAAAATTATTAAAAGTAAAAGATTTTAGAATTACTCATTGTAAACTGAATAATTTCATAACTAAAAAAATGTTTGAAAAATTAAGAACTTAAAAAAAGTTGAAATCGACGCCTCCATTCCATACCGCTCCATTTCGCGTTTGGGCGGTGTACAGCGCCACGTCGAGTGACTGGTTAAATTTTTCTTTTGAAAGTTAAATTTCCGGTTAAAATGTAAATTTATTGTTATTTCCTGGTGTCCCATTCGTGGAATCGAAACGTAAACAGTCAGGGGTGCCTAAAGCGTTTCCAATTGGAATGCACAATATTGCGCAATATTGTGCAATATTTCACCCTGCGCACTGAGAAACTACGTGGGCCAGCAATTCTAAGAATTACTAAACTAGGGGTTACTAAATCGAAGTCCTAGTGTATTGTAGCCTCTAAGGAGACTATTTTTAAAGAAATTTTTTGTTCTATTCTGTACAGAATTACAAGTAAAAGAAATGTTGACTTTCCCTGGCGTAACAAATTTTCTCTGAGCGTATCCTATGAACTTCCTGGAACAATTAAATTGACCTCCGTGCGCATTCGATCAGTTTGAGCAAGAAATAATTGGGCCTGTGTGACCGGAAGAAGGTCGAGGTTGAAAATAATCGTAAACAGGTATGGGCGTGCCAGAAATCAGTTCCTGAAAATGTCAAAGTGAATAAAGAAAATAAAGAAAAGTCGAAGTGTGTCGAAGACAATCCCAGGGCGTTACCTGTCGAACAGCCCGCGTAATTTAAATACCATCCGGGCTTTGCTCGTAGCACGCAGGAAGCAAATACCACCGCAATTAGCACGTGTGCCTCGGAGGAGGATTTTGCATCTCTCTTTTTTCCCCTATGCCATTTTTTTTTAATTACTAATCGCTCTTGCGTGAGTGAATCGGTTCCGTGGAACGTCTTCCCCCAGAACACCCCCGAAATTAAATGCTAATCCCGTAAATCGAGGCGGGGTTCCGCTCGCTTCCGCTCAGGCCATAAGCTCCTTGTTACAACTTCATGGTCTAGATTTTAAATTGAATCGTCGGATATAAATTATTCTGAAACGCTATTCTTATCTTTTATCATCGGAAGCTCGGGTTTCTCTTGTTTTTTCAATAATATTATTTTTTGTAGCACGGAATACAATTTTTCAAATTTTGGACTATATAGCTTCTGTATGTCAACCCCCTTCCTACTTAAGAGAAGCAGCAAAAAAAAAAACAACTTAGTTGAAAACAGGTTTTACAGGCAAAAATGGTGTAAAACAGAGACAATATGGATATTCTTCATGAAAATAGAGGAACAAATTATTTTGGAGAAAAAATTGAATTCAACTTAATACGCTTTAAATTCCTAACATTTTAAGTAAAAATATTGCATTTTCAACAAAATAGATGAATTTTTAACGAGTAGTTGAATTTTCAAACAAAAATAAAATTCTCAACTAAGAAAACTAATTTTCTATAAAAAAAAAAAACTTTTCAACAAAATACATGAATTTTCAACATAAAAAAAAATAAATTTTCAACCAAAGAGATGAATTTTCAACTAAAATGATGAATCTGCAACTGGAATAATTAAATTTTAAGTTTAAAAATTCAAATTTCAATCAAAGGAGACGAATTTTCAGCACAATAGTTGAATCCAATTTACCAAAAAAGAATAATTTTTCAATCAATAAAATTAATTTTCTACCAGAAAAAACAAATTTTCAACCAAATATATGAATTTTCAACCAAAAATGGAATAGTTAAAATTTCAGTACATTTTTTTTTTAACTCAACAAAATAGTTGAATTTTCTACCAAAAAGATGAATTTTCAACCATAATGATGAATGTGCAACTGAAATAGTTAAATTTAAGTTGAAAAAATTAATTTTCACCAAAAAACTAATTTTCAAGGAAATAGTTGAATTTTCAATCAAAGGGATTAATTTTTAACAAAAATAATGAATCTTCAACCAAGAAATGAATTTTTAACAAAGGAGTTCAATTTACAATCAAGTATTCAAATTATCAACAACAACATAAATTCAACCAAAAAGACAAATTTTTAAAGAAAAGGGGAATTTTAAATAAAATAAATTAATTTTCCACCAAAAAAGATATATTTCCAGTTAAAAAAATGAATTTAAAAAAAAAAAACTAAATTTCAAGAAAATAGTTCAATTTTCTATCAAAGAAGACAAATTTTCAACAAACTACATGAATTTTCAACAAAAAAGATAAATTTTCAACAAAAAATGGAATAGTTATAATTTCAGTGGAAAAAATAAAACTAGAAAAAATTTCAACAAAATAGTGGAATTTTCAATTTTAAATCATTTTAAATTAACCAAAACAAATTAAGTTTCAACCAGGAAGATTAATTTTCTACGAAAAAAAAAACAAACAAATTTCAACAAAAGACATAAATTTTCAACGAAAAAAGATAAATTTTCAGTTTAAAAAATTGATAAAGAAACTGAATTTTAACAAAATAGTTGAATTTTCTATCATAAAGATGACTTTCCAACTATAATGATGAACTTGCAACAGGAATAGTTAAATTTTGAGTTGGAAAAAAAATGTTCAACAAAAAAAAAAACTAATTTTCAACAAAATAGTTGAATTTTCAAATGAAGAAATGAATTTTCAACTACAATAATGAATCTTCAATCAAGAAAAGAATTCTTAACAAATGAGTACAATTTTCAAGCAATGAATTTTCTGAAAAACGGATTACATTTCAACAAAATAGTTGAATCCCTAACCAAAACTGATTAATTTTTGAAACAAACAGACGAATTTTCAAAGATAAGTTGAATTTTCAACAGAAAAGTTGAATCCAATTTACCAAAACAGGCTTTTTCTTTCAAAAAGAATTACCTTTCAAACAAAAATATTTGAATTTTTCTGTTGGGGATCTATTAATTTAGTTCGCTCTCTAAACATGAATTAATTACATTTTTATTTTACTTTTTTCTGAAATTGTTGTACTTTCAACAAAGTAATAAAATTTTCAACCAAAAACAATAGTAGACATTTCAACCAAAAATATTAAACTTTATAAAACAAAAATAGTAGAATGTTCGTATTAGGTCCTACTAATTCAGTTTTCTCTCTGAATATAAATAAATCTGAATTAGTAAAAGTAATTAAATTAAGTAAAATTAGGTGAAGAAAATAACCGACAAATTTTTTCAGACAATTATTTCGGATTCAAGGCTGCACGCCGTTTGACGACTCCTACGCTGGAACCACTGAATTCTGGAACGATTCCTCGTACATCAGCATACACCAGTTATTTTTTGTTTCAATAATTTATAACAAATAACTATTTTTAACTTCGCAAAATAGCGTTTATTTTAGCCGTTTACATGGAGTGTCCCCCTTAATGTATTAAATTTCAGAAAGAGGTTTTTTACAGTGTAACAAGGGGCTTATTGAATCTGCTACACTTAACAAAGCATCCTTTGATGTCAATGAATACAAATTTATTAATCTTTATGGCGATATATCGGTAGCCCTCGAGGCAAGAGTTAAAGAAATTTATAGGCGACGGGTCCCGGATAACAACGCCACGGACAACACGTGAATCAATGTCGCCGCTTCTACACCCCGTGCATGATAACCGATGCATGACTTCCTACCGGTTCACTTTTCCATTGTTATTTTACTGCCTACTGGTACAATGAACTCATTTCCCTTTTTAAGCCTCGATAATCCCGACGAATTCAGTCACCAAAAATTGGGGCATTCCAAACCGACAATATTTTTAAATTGAATCATAAAAGTACCGGCTCTAAATTGATTTCCCTTGTGCACAGCATAATTATTTCGTTGCAATTATAAATTGGCTTATTAGAAATTAAATATCGTTTCCGGCCGAGTAACTTAATTGAAGCAATCAAAGAGTATTTCTCTTTTTCTTTATTGCTCTTCGGACGAACTAAATTCTAACAAGAAGTCTTTGGAAGGCTAGATACACCCTCGAATGGATGAGCGAAGTTATAAAGGTGGGAGTGGAGAAAACTGGAGAGGAAAGATAAAGCCTGATTATCGGTTGCAGGAAAGATAGAACATAGATTATCGGCGGCAGGATACTTTTCATCTACTTCAGACTACTTTCTGATCGATTTACGACGCTATACAACTTCTCACTTCCTCGGTACTTACATAAGGAGAAGTGTTACGGTGCCCAACTACCCAAGTATACGGAAATGAGAGGGTGCATCTGCAGATCCAATTTTAATTTTTTTCTTACAAAAGTTCAACTGCTTCTGATGCTTTTTCCGCCCGCACAACTATGTTAGCATCAAGTAACTTGTTGAAGAACTCGTTGCGGGCACTTCAACAATTTCAAAAATCCAAAGAAAATTGAATCACGTTAACCTTTTGCATATCAGTTGCGTGCCAACTTGTTGACAAAACCAGTTTGCGGCTAACTTAATTACATACATTAAAAAAATAAAGACAGACATAGACTTGTAAATGGTCCGTGATTCGAGAGGCGCCATACGAGTAGATCATAAAACAGTTTGATCTAAAAATTGTAAAGGGGACTGTACACTTCAGAGGAATAAAATTAATGCACAACTGGTGACTCACGAGTTGCTCGCTCATTCACCGTGTCGCGTGAGATTTGTAATTCAGTGTTTCTGTTATAGCTACGTTGACTTCAATTATCAGGCCGTGAACAATCAGTCAGTCAGAATCCCCCCATATAAATTTCACTCGGTTCACACCAGCACCGCCTAAAACTTTCTCGTCTTCGTCCTGAATTCGCACCATCTCTCTTCCCAGTTCCTCCCCCGGTTTTTCTAGTTAAAGATCAAGCAGCATGCGTAGAGGTCAAGACCGACGAGCGAACTTCCTGGCTCTCTCAGAGGCTGCATTCATGTTATCTATCGAGCTTTCAAGAAGAAATGTTGCATTGCTGACTTTTAATGATGATGAGAGAATTTACTCAGCGTGGAATCTTCACTTTTATTGGAATTATGAAATCAGTTGCAAGAATTTTGACCTCAGGATTCCAAGGATTCAGATTTGGATCTTCTCAACTTATCTACTGCCTCATTTACTGTAAGAGTACTCTTATTTTGATATGTCCTATTTATAATATTTAGTTTGGACTAAATGATTTGATACATTTTCCTTTAATTAGCTCAGAGACTGCGCAAAAATATCAGTCTTATGACATGTTATGCACTTTGTTTCGGAATCTCTACATATTTTAGATAAGGTTACATAGTACCCTTAATCTCTTCAGTTATTTGGTATCATGCATAAGCTCAATTTAAGCGTCGGTTTAGGTGCAGCTTTAACATTTACGAGTTCTTCATCTTCGATTCTTGAGACAATTCAAAACTGCTTCAATTTTTTCTCTATAAATCTCTTGATACGGTTACCTTACAACTGATGCATAATCCAATATTGGCTGTGCCAAAGACAAAAATAAGTTCCGCATAGTGGATACATATATAAAATCCTTTGATACACAACAAATCCCAGTATCTTGTTCTTCCTATTCACCACGTTTTGTATATGCAAAAAACGCATTGTCCAATACAATTCCCACACTTGGTATCACTAAGAGGGGATTATCTTAAATATTATACTTAACATTCATAGTATATGTTTTCCGCATGAATATGATAGTAGAGCATTCGGATAGATCAAATTCCATACCATTCTTCATACACCATGAGTTCGAACTATCAATGATATCATTTATATATCACCGCATATAGTATGGGGTCATCAGCATACAATAATATCTTTCAGCGGAAACACCTTTCCCAATATCATTCCGAAAATCTTATTTCGATTCCCTTAATTTTACATATTGAAACCTCTCCTTCAAGTAATTTTCAATCCAATTCATTACATTTCCTTGCACATCATATGTCTTTATGTTTACTTAATAGATGATCATGGTTCACTCTATCAAACGCTTTTGTAAAATCTGTATAAAAAGCATCTTCTAGAATAGCAACCATATTCTAGTATTTTAGCCACACTATTTTTAACGGAAATGGATCTGTATTTTTTTACACTTTGTTTCGGGCCAGATTTAAGCACTGGATTAATGCTGAGATTTTCAAACGTTTTGGAATGGCTAGGCCTTACTATCTATTTTGATTTTAATATAAAGTTATTCTATCCCTTTCGAACTTACTAATTACAAATTCTCGAGATTTTTCCAATACATTTCTAGCTTGGCATCATAGTTAATGGTTGTTGATTCCAGCAAGAAGTGCACTCTCTCTTTCTATCCCTCCCAATCATTTTAGCTCACGATCTTCCCCAAGGAATGCGATAAGGATTGCTTTTAAACAGTCTCTCGATCTTTAATATAGTTCTTTCCAGCTTATCTATCACGAGATCATCCAAAGTGGATCGGTGAATAACACCTTCTCTTCACCATATCATTATCTTATAATCATTCCTAACAAATCGATTTATTAACGGGCTCGGCTCGCACCAGGTGCCGACTGTTACATATTTTAGATCCAAAGCCCGAAGTTTGCAACTATGTAGACAGAAAAAAGGCAGGAATTCCTCCTGAACGCATTTAGTGTCATTTTGACGTAGGGTTCCGAACATTAACGTGTGCCTTGGAATTTGGAATCTCAGGGATTTCGATTCTTTCCGAGCTAATTATCAGGTGAACTTGTAAATTCCCTTTAAAGAAGGATACTGAAACGTTGGCGATAGCGTGTCGATTTACACTCCCTACCTTAATTGGAATTTAGCTACTGCAAAAATTATTATTCTCCAGATTCCTTAAGTGCTTCCAGCAGGTTTATGTTACTCGAGATTGCCTTTTGCGTCTACATCCTAGTCTGATCAGGATAAGTTAACGAGTTTTGGAACAAATTAATTTGTTTCAAAGATATTATCAAGTTTTAATATATTTTATTAATTTGAAGGCTTTTTTGAAGAGTATACGCTTCCGAATGTAACTATGTCTAATTTTTTTCGATATAGAGGGGCAATCATTTTAAATTAACTAATCCAAAATGCTCTCAAGGCAAGGGAGAAGGGTGACTTTTTACGAAAATAGAGGAATAATAGGGGTATATAATTCCTTTTTAATTAATTTAATATGTAGGTACAATACTGAATTTACCAAAAGAGATAGATTTTCAATGAAAGAGTTGAGTTTTTGTGCTAAAAAGATAAATGTTTTAGAAAATAGTTGCATTTACAACCCCAAATAATTAAACTTTCAAATAAAAGAGATGACTTTTTAACAAAAGTGCCTGTTTAACGAAATACTTGAATCTTCAAGCAAAAAAAAAAACAATTTTTTGAGAAGACAGTTGAATTTACAAGCAAGAACTTTCCTACCAAAAAGGATAGATTTTCAATCCAAAAGGAGGAATTGTGAACCTACAAAGATAAATTTTCGACCAAAAACAATTGCATTTTCAACTAAATAGTTGGATTTTCAAGACAAAAAGATCTACGTTCAACAAAACAGTTCAATCTTTGACCAATAAAGATGATTTTTTAACAATATAGTTGAATTTTCAACAAAATAATTAAATTGTCAACAAAATAGTTTAATTTTCAACTTAAGAATATATATTTCCAACAAAAATAGAAGAATTTGTAACCAAATAGATGAATTTTCAACCAAGAAGATTGATTTTCTACCAAAAAAGACAAATTTTCAACCAAATTTTAATTCTAAATAAAAAACAGTTGAATTCAACCAAACAAGAGAAATTTTCAAAGAAAATAAAATAGTTGAATCCTCAACCAAAATAATAGAATTTTTAACCCAGGAAGACAAATTTTCCACAATATAGTTGGATTTTGAAACAAAAAAATTTTTCAGTTGAAGACAAAAATTTTAACCGAATTGTTAAATTAATTATCTGAAAAGACGAATATTCTAAAAAAAAAACAGTAGAATTTTCAATAAAATTTTGATTTTCAACCAAATAGTTGAGTTTTCAACTAAAAGCAATTGATTTTCAACTAAGAATGAAATAATTAAAGTTTCAGTTAAAAAATTAATTGTCAACCAAAACGGGTGAATTTGTGACAAAGTAGTTAAACTTTAACTAAATAGTTGAATTTTCAACCCAGAAGATTCATGTTGTGTCAAAAAAAAAGAATTTTCATAAAAATAGTTACAATTTCAACTCAAAACCATCAATTTTCAAACAAAAATGGAATAGATAGATTTCTAGTTGAATAAAATTAATTTTTAACAACAAAAAAACAACATCTCAACAAAATAGTAAAATAGTCAAATAAAAAAAACTATTTTTTAACCAAAATAAAAACAAATTTTAAACAAAACAGTTAATTTTTCAACCAATAAAAAGAATTTTTTACAACTTAGTTCAACCAAATAGTTGAATTTTCTAGCAAAAATGATGACTTTTTATCAAAATAGTGAAATTTTCAGCCAAATAGTATAATTCTTAACTAAAAGGGATCAATTTTGAACCAAGAATATAATAGTAGAATTTTTAATTAAAGAATTAACCTTCAATAAATAATAGTAGAATTAGTAGAAAAAGAATTCTACGAAAAAGGGGAAAAGAGGGGAATAGGGGAATGAAGCTTCAATTGAAAACGACGAATTTTCAACCAAATAAGTACATTTCTATCCAAAAAGATGTATTTTCAAATAAAATTATGTATTTTAGACAAAATGGTGATTTTCAATCAAGAGGATTAATTTTCTAGCGGAAAAGACGAATTTTCAACTGAAATTATGAATTTTCAACGAATAAATAAAGATTTAGTAAAAATTATTCAACTCGTAACCGAATTTCAATCAAAGAAGATAAATTCTCATCGAAAAATATAATACATAGTTCGATATTTCAACAAAAAAGATTTAAATTTTAAATTAAAAACTAGCAATTTTAACTAAATTGTAATTTTGAACAGGATTCCTAATAATTCAATTGACAACCCTTTTTATAGATTTTACATACGAAATAATAATTATTATTTTATTGTTATTCTTTAATTTTCCCGGCTCTAAAGTGCCAAATTTACTGAAAAAATTTGAGTTTTTACATTTTTCACAAGTTTTTAAATGATACAATTAATTACTTAATTCATTTCGCTATTTCATGCACAAAATGTAACCAAAAGTAACTAAAATGCTATGCCCTCTTTCGATATGATGCTCAGCTAGTGCTGATTGCGTGAAATGTTTAAGCCTGACTTTATTCTCATGTTCCTTTACATGTTGGCTCACCGCACTCCCGGTTTCTCCAATATGGACTTTTCCACAAGAACAAGGGATTTCATATACTCCCTTATTTTTTTGCTTATATTGAGTTTTTGAATAAATCCTGCAAGCACAACCTGTATTTGATTTCTAAAAAAAGTTTTTGTGTAATGAATCCATTTTTTAGAAAAATGTTGGTGTTCTAGTTCTGTACAGCCACCCTTCAACTGTAATTTTCTGCTTTCCAGTGAAATGTTTGAGAATAATTATTTCCAGAAGGCAGTTATAAAATTTTATAATAGGAAAGGATCTCTTATCGTGGCATTTATAGTCACAGCACAGCATTTGAGCTAGATTTTCCTTATACGCGAACATCCGCTATGTACCCGTTGCTTACCACGCGTCGGATACGCGATCCGCAACTAAAATGAAATCCTCTCAGCACGCCCAGACTATAATAATTAATTGCACGGCTATCAAGGAAGACGCTATCACGCTAGAACCTTGTAATTGGAAAGACACCCGATAAGCGCGAACTTCTGTCTGCAGTCCGATAATGTCCATCTTTCTGAGCCGGAACGGAAGCAAGTGGCCGACAAAGAGAAATTATGTCTCACAATTAGTGTTGCGCTTAACCGTACTTGTCGACGAGCTCCAGCCACCGACTCACCTACTTTTTTCACGGGACAAGCGTTCTATCAGATGAGCTGCTAGGACAATCCTTAATAAGACACAACCGTCACAAATGGTGATAGACTGTTTCTCTTTAAGAGCAATTCCTCTAGTTTGCCATTATTTTATTCCAATCTCGTCGGCAACTTTTAATTGCTTTCCAATTTTAGTTTAGAGGCCGTACTTGAATTACGTAACAGCTCAAGGGGGAGGGAGGGATCCAGAGATTTTGTTACAATTTGTAACGGTAGGGGGGGATTTGGAAAAAAAGAATCTTGTAAAAGCCAGGGAATTTATATAACATTAAATAACTGTCAGGCAGAATAAATTTGAATTTTTTCAATTTTTATTGGAAATTGTTTTATTCCGCTTATAAAAGATTCTAGGTTCAATATGTTACAAATGTAATATTCTGGTCTTTGAATATTAATTTTCAGGGAAAACGAAAAATTGGTCAGGGAAAAATTGGAGAGTTTTTAAAATTCATCTAACGATCTTCCATCGCGATGACGACAGTTTTGTCAGATAAAATGCTATATCTTGTTCCGATAAGATGCTCAGCTAGTGCTGATTGCGTAAAATGTTTAAGTCTGACTTTACTCCCCTGTTCCTTTACACCTTGGCTCACCGCCCTCCCGGTTTCTCCAATACAGACTCTCTTTTTGTGCCTGCCATGACAGCATACACGCCATTTACCCGGGGACTTAGCCATTGTGGATCCGTTGCCCACCGTCACCACGTGGAGGTGATCTGGTTACAGGCACAAGCGAAAAATGCTAAAAAGGTTGGCGGTACTGGCTGAATCCCTGGGTAAACGGCGTTCATGCTGTCATGGCAGGTACGAAAAGAAAATGTTTTACGACGCAGGGATTAGGAACCTCAGTATCGGCGTCGGGTCAGGGAGTATATAAAATCCCTTGTTTTTGTGGGAAAGTCTATGTTGGAGAAACCGGGAGTGCGGTGAGCCAATATGTAAAGGACCGTGCGATTAGAGTAAGGCTTAAACATTTCATGTAATCATAAGGTCATATAAGGCCAGGTTAGGTTAGGTTAGTTGAGTTTGGGTTAGGTGAGTTGAAGTTAGGTCACGTCAATTGTAAGAATGAGAATCCGCTGATATAGGCTTTAAAAAATCAGCCTTTAGGACAGTATATTACAATTTTATATAATTTTATTGAGTTTTTTGTTAGGTTAGTGTTAAAGAACAACGTGTGGGATTAAATCTGACAGCTAATTCGCATTCAGTGCATCGAAAAACATAAGAATTGATATGCCTCATCTTTTTGCTTTAAAATTCCACTATTTTATAGCAAATTTACCTTTTAAGATAAATACATATTTTGATGTTGAACAATCAATTTAAATATTTTTTGGATGAAAATTTATCTATAATTTTTAATATTTGTCTCTGATTTAAAAAATCACCTGTCTTAGTAGAAAATTAATCTTTCTTGGATGAAAATGCAACTGTTTGACTGAAAATTAAATAATTTTTTTTTAAAGTCATCCTTTTTGTATGAAAATTCAACTGTTAGATTGAAAATTCCTCTTTTTAGGGTTGAAAATTCAAGTATTTTCGTAGAAAATTTGCTTCTTATTTGAACTATTTTGTTTGAAAATTTTGTTTGAACCACTTTGTTAAGAAGTCATTTTTTTTAAGATTCATATTTTTAGTTGAAAATTCATCTCTTTGGTTGAAGTTTGACTATTTAGTTGAAAACTGATCTTTTTTAATTGAAAATTTAACTGCGTGGGTAAAAGTTGAACTATTCTGTTGGAAATTTTTTGTAATGAAGCTTTATCTCTCTGGTTGAAAATTCAACTATTTTGTTGAAAATTGATTTTGTTGCTGAAAATTCCTATTTTTCTGGTTGAAAATTTAATTTTCGTTCAGAAAATTCGTCTTTTTGAATCTAAAATTCATTATTTTTAAATGAAATTTCATCTTTCTTGTTTTGTTGCGAATTCATCTTTTAAGGTTGAAAATTCAACTATTTCGTTGAGACATTAATTGTTTTGTAGAGAATTTAATTATTTTGTAGAAAATTTAAGTATTTTCTTAACAAGACATGTTTGGCACTTGAATGTTAATGGTCAAGAAAAAGAATTGGTCGAGGAAAAACCATAGAATTTTGAAAATGAAGTTTTCACTCTGCAAAGCATGTATTATCTTAAATACATCAAATTTCCACTAGTTTCAAGTCCCATATCTTGTTATTTCTGGAAACCATAAATTACATACCATAAATTTCACGCATTTCTAAGTCACGAGATTTAGTGATGATTATGTTATATTTAGATCTTTAAAGAAGCGTAACTTGAAATTAACTGATTGTACTGAATGTACAAACTTCTACTGAAACTTACGATTTTATATCTTTTATCGCAATCCGCAGCCGAGCCTGTTAAAATTTGTAGTCAATGTCACTTTGAGATTATCAACTGACACATCTATTTCTTCGAAACTGGATAACTGTCTGATCTTTAAGTACTCATTTCGATTTCACAGAATGTTTTTTCGATTTTACAGAATGTTCTTTCGCTTTCCTCAAAAATTCTGCTTTTGTTGGTTATCTAGTTCTGTACTGACACCCTTCAAATGTTGCTTATTATAAAGAAACTATGAGTGATGTCATTACTTGTGGTCTTGGAATAGTTGTTACCCATAGAAACGAAAAAAAAATCAAAACTCAATAGGTCAACATTCTTTAGGGTTGAAGCCAATCGATGCTAGCCGCGAGCATGATGTTTAGTTTGATATTCCAAACTCCACCGAAAGAGTATCATGCCTGACAGAATCGACCAGTGACTAATGACTTTGAATTTTTGAAGACCGATATCAGCACGATATTGATGATCTGAAAAATAGAGCCAGGGTGAAAGTTCCGAGGAACAATCTGAGCAATAAATCTTGACAAAAGCGAGTCAGATCGTGTTACAGACTGAGCAGTGAGTACTGTCTGGGTGCCTAGTTAAGAAGGATGCCTTAATTTATAACTGCACGTGTAAAGCATTAATGTAAGAGACTATACGCTCCCGTGGGTTGGCACAATATTGTTGCAAACTGAGTGAGAACCACCAGGTGGGAGCTACAATCGCGAATGTTTAATGAGCTACTATCGATTTAACTGCAGACAGATAAGTGGTACACATTTTCTACTATCGAGACTTCCTGTCAGATACGTCCCAACCTCAAGATTCAAGAGCACATACATACCTTCCGACGAGGGTCAAAGAGATTCTAGATCAGCCTGCCTCTCCAGCTCAAGGGTTTAGTTTGCCTATTCATCTTCCTTCCACTATCTACTTCATTTCTATTTTCTACTGATGATAGGATGGGTTACATTCAACTATAATTACACTCAAGTATCTATCCAATTGGAAAATTAATCTTTTTATAGTTTGGGTTCATGATTGTAATTATTATTCTTATTGAGAATGATGATTAGGTTAGTTTGTAAGGGGCGGGGTATGGAGAAACTAGAGCATACATGGTAGCAAATCTGTACCTGTCTTTGGATCTTATTTCGGAAGCTAATCTTTGATTCGAATTTAAAGCTTTTTTCTTATCTATAGCTCTTTCCTTATCTATCTTCTTATTTCTTTAGTCTTAAAAGGTAGACAGGGTGTCTACACGATGGATGATTTGAAACACCTGGTCATTTCCGGGTTTCATTTATATTTTATACTGATGATGGGTTATCTTCATATATAATTAGAATCAAACATCTTTCCAGTTGGACAATTAATCTTCTTATAATCTAGTTTTAAGATTCTATATCATTATTCTTATTGAGAATGATGATTTTTAAAGGTTTTTGATTTGGAACACGGAATTTGAGGTGAAACTATGTAAACTCAATTTAAAGAAATCTTAAATTATTCATAAACAATCCCACCAGATTGGAAAGAATCATGAGTTTTGCGTCTCTATTTAACATTTATTAAATTAAGATTGAAAAGAATTCCATTTTATGATGAATAATTTTTGCAACAATAAGCAAGAGAAAGGTTCATAATCGAAAAATAAAACTCTAAAAGACTGGAACATCAGATAATTTTTGGTCTTAAGAATTACAAATCTAATTCGGAACAGAAAATTTGACAAAATGATTATAATTCTGAAATGTAACAGAAACTTTTTTTTTTAATTTTTCTTCTGAATAAAAATTACAATTATTTTACAAAATTCAAAATCAAATTATAATTCTTAGCGGAAATTCCCTATCTCAGAGTCCCAATTATAATTCTTTACGGAATTTCCTGTTCCGTGTCACAATTACATTTATTTCCAAAAATTATCTGTTCTAAGTCAAAAATTCTATTTATTTACAACATTTTCTATTATGATTCAGAAAAATTTACTACTTCATCATTCTAAAATTTTTAAGAGGTAAGTTTCAAAATCTGGAAAATTTTCTTTGCAAAAAAAAAATAATTTTAAATATCAAGCAAATTTTGATTTGAGACAAGGAATTTTCATAATCTGACAAATTTTGGCTGGTACCAGGGATTTTTTCTTGTAAATTTCCTTTTTATAAAGCAGAATTAAAATTATTTGGAAAAATTTCTAAACATTTTAATTTAAATTCTATTGAATTCTTTGGAATTATTGGATGAAAACAGCAAGGAAGCTGAAAATAGGAATTTTTTGTCACGTACGACTGAATTGTTTTAAATTATTTTTCTTTGAAATTCTATTCAGTTAATTGGAATTCTATTGAATTCTTCAAAATTCTATTGAACTCTTTGGAGTTTTATCGAATTATTTGGAAGCATTTCAAAATTTTCTTCAGAAAATATTTTATACCAATCACATGATTTATTCTAAATGAATTTTTTTTTAAATTCTATTAAATTCTTTATTATTCTATTGATTTCCTTGGAATCCTTTTGCAATAATTGCAATTATTTCGAATTCTTTGGAATTCCACTGAATTTATTGGAATCCCATTGAGATAATTGGAATTATTTGGAATTCTTTGGAATTCCATTGAATTCATTGAAATCCTATTGAAATAATTGGAATTCTTTAGAATTTCATTGCATTCATCGGCATCGCATTGACATTGAAATTCTGTTGAATTAATTGGAATAATATTGAATTATGTGGAATTCTATTGAATTCTGTACAATTCTATTTAATTCTATGGAATTCTATTGAATTCTTTGCAATTCTATTGAATTCTGTACAATTCTATTTAATTTTTTGGAATTCTATTGAATTCTTTGAAATTCTATTGAATTCTTTGGAATTCTATTGAATTATTTGAAATTCTATTAAATTCTTTGGAATTTCATCGAAGTTTTAGGAAGCATTTCCAAATTTTCCTTTCAAAATATTTCATACCAATCACATGATTTATCTCAAAATTTTTAAAAATTATTTTCCTTCGAAATTTTATTGAATTCTTTATTATTCTATTTAATTATTTCGAATCCTATAGAAATAATTGCAATTCTTTAGAATTCCATTGAATTAATTGAAATTCTATTGAATCAATTGGAATTTCATTCAATTCTGTGGAATTTCATTCAATTCTGTGGAATTCTATCGAATGCTTGAGAATTCTATTGTATTCTTTAGAATTCTTGAGAATTCTTTAGAATGTTATCCAATTCTTTGGAATTCTATTGAATCTTTTGAAATTCTATCCAATTCTTTCGCATTCTATTGAATTCACTGGAATTTTATCAACTTCTTTGGTATCATATCAAAATTTTATTCAAAAATTTTTTATACCAATCACTTGATTTATTAACAATTTTCTAAAATTATTTCTCTTTGAAACCTTATTGAATTCTTTATTATTCTATTAAATTTCTTGGAATCCTTTTGAAATAATTGCAATTCTTTGGAATTCCGTCGAATTCATTGAAATTCTATTGAATCAATTGGAATTTTATTCAGTTCTGTGGAATTCTATCAAATTCTTTAGAATTCTATTGAATTCTTGGCAATTCTTAAGAATTCTATTGAATTCTTGAGAATACCATTGAATTCTTTAGAATTCTATTCTATTCTTTGGAATTCTATTGAATCCTTTGAAATTCTATTAAATTCTTTGTAATTCTATCGAATTCTTAGAAATTCCATTGAATTGATTGGAATTCTATATTGAAATGATTTAAAGTCTTTTGAATTAATTGGAATTTTATTGAATTCAGTGGAATTCTATCAAATTCTTTAGAATTCAGGTTAAATTCTAAACGAATTTAAATGAATTGTAAAAAAATTTCACATCCAAAATATTCCATTCGTGTCCGTAAAATTGTAGTGTATTTAGAAGAATTAATGGGAATTCAGGAAGAATTCGAAACAATTCAAGTTAAATTCAAAAAATCCCAAAAAAACTGAAAAAATCACAAAAAGTTCCATTAATTTCAGAAGAATTCAGAGAGAATTAAAGAGAACTCCAAAGAATTAAAAATATTTCAGGATAAATTCCCAATGAATTCAAATGATTTGAAAAATATACAAAATATTGTATTTATTTCAAAAAAATTGGAATGAATTAAAAATAATTCGGCAGAATTCATACGAATTTAAGATGTATTAAAAAATAATTCAAGTGAAAGGAAGAAAGTGGTTGAAATAAAAAAAAATCCAAATCAGAATTACAAATCTTTAAAACAATTCTCTGTCCCAAACCAGAATTTTAATTATTTTGGACCAAATGCTGAATCATATTTCCGGTTTTTACTTATGAACAAAATTTCCAGTCATTTCCCGTTTTTTTCGATTTCCCGGTCAGGTAATTGAAAATCGAAACCTTCAGTAAAAGATCAGTAAAAAACCTGACTTTCCCTGAGACCTGAATGCCTGAAAGATGATCCGAGTGAAATTATCCTAATTCATCAGGAAACAAAAAAAAGGAAGTCATGATTATTATTTCCTGGCTGAAACACACCCAAGTAATTCTGAATTTGCTATGCAATTGAAGATAATATCTGAGCACTTATGGAAGGAACACCAGAAGAAAACGAGAAATGTATAAGTCTGTCCCTGCAATTCGTTATAATCTATATAAAATTTCTGATTTGCTATGGATTCTAGATAACATCAGGACACTTCTGACAAGAACACGAGAAACTTAAAATTACCTCTCTGTACTCTAATAATAATTCATTACAATATTAGCATACAGCATAAGGAGGTAAAATATTCCAGTTTCTAATTCCGAATCATTACGGAGAATGGAGATTCAGTTTTCTTTTTCAACTTTGCTTTTCTTTGTTCAGAAGATAAGTGGTTGACATATTTGCAAACTGTAAATTGTGAGTGTCCATATTTTAGTAATTTCAGTCAACGGAATTCAATGGGCATACATTGTGACAGACGATTGTTTGCTCGTCCGCCCCTAAACGCCCACATTTGGGTAAAGTAGTAAAACTAAAGACCACGCATTCATTTCCGGCGAAACACCGAGGGTGTTTCAAGTCTTTAACCCCCTTGTCGACCGGAATGACTAAAGAGGAGTGGAATAACAGGGTTGCATCAATATCCCAATTTCGAAATTCCCTGACTTTCCTGGATTTTTCCCTGACCAATTTTTCCTATTCCCTAAACGTTATCAATGTTTCTTTCATGTATAAAAACAACTTTACAAAATATGTCCCTGGGAGATCAATAATTTTAATGGAAAGCAATGTTTTGTTTCTAAATTTATCTTAAATACTTTTAGTCATACAGAATTTTGGAAATTGAAAACGTCAGGCTGCCCGAAAAACATCACTTTCAGAATTCCCTGACTTTTCCGTGTATAATTTTTCATTTTCTTGGACCATTAATAATCAAAGACTAGCATTTTAATTTTTTCTTAATTTTTAGCATACATTTTTTTATAAAAGGAATAAAACAATATATTTATTTAAATTGAAATAAATAATAATTTACGATTTGTTTCAACCTGAAAAAATGACTATTTAACAAAATACTTGAATTTTCAACAAAATATTCAAATTTTCAACAAAATAGTTGAATTTTTCACCAAATACTTGAATTTTCTACCAACAAAGCTGAATTTTCAACCAAAAACTCAAACGTTAGAACAAAAAAGATTAAACTTCGACCAAATTAATTTTTAACCAAACCGTTACATTTACAACCAAATAGTTCAATATACAACCAAGCCAGATGAATTTTCAACCAAAGGTTGAATTTTGAATCTAACCAGATTAAATTTCAACCAAAAACAGTTGCATTTTCAACCAATTGAATTTTCAAGCCAAAAAGACGAATTTTTTAAAAGACAATTTAAATTGCCATCCGAAAAGTTAAAATTTCCAACAAAATTCTTTTAACAAAACAGTTAAATTCTGAACCAGAGTTGAATTTTCGACTAAAAAAGATTAAATTTCTGCCAAAAGAGATGAATTTGAAAACCAAAACGAAGAATTTTCAACCAAGAAGATTATTTTTCCACACAAAAGAAAGAACAAATTGCGCACAAAATACATACATCTTCAAACGAATAGTTGAACTTTCAACTAAAAAAGATGAATTTTCAACAAAAAATGGAAAAGGTAGATTTTCAGTAAAAAAAAAAACAAATATTTTTATCAACAAAATAGTCAAATATTCAAATAAAATGGTAAATTTTCCAACCAAAAAGATGAATTTTCAACGAATAAAGATGTTTCGAAAGAAAAGAAAAGTTCCTCCAAATTGTTAATTTTCAAACAATTAGTTGAACTTTCTACCAAAATAGTTAAATTTTCAAACCAAGAAGATTAGTTTTCTACCACAAAAAGATGAATTTCCAAATAAAAAGATCAATTTTCACCAAAAAATGGAAGAGTTATATTTTCAATTAATGAAAATAAATTTTAACCAAACAAAAAACGCATTTTTTAACCAAAGAGATGAACATTCAAAACAAAAAATAAATTTTAACGAAGTAGTTCAACTTTTGTCCAATTAGATGAATTTTCAATTAAAAAGATAAATTTTCAACAAAATATCTAAACTCTCGACCAAAGAGATAAATTTTCAACTAAAATTATGAATCTTCAACAACAAAATTATTTTTTAGCCATGTGATTCAACCTTCAACCAAGTAGTTCAATTTACAAGAAAAAAGTTGAATTTTTAATGAATAATGTAATAGTAGATAGTTAAACCAAAAGATTTTAATTTTAAATAAAAAACAACTGAATTCAACCAAAAAATAAGAATTTCCAACAAAATAGTTTAGTCCTTGAAAAAAAAAAAAATTCAATCAAACAGTTGCATTTTTATCCAAAGAAGATGAAATATCTACTAAAACAGATGCATTTTTAAACCAGAGACGAATTTTCCAAAAAATAGTTGAATTTTCAACACCAAAATATGATTTTTTAACGAAAAGCTAATTTTCTACCAAAATAGTTGAATTTGTAACTCAAAATACAAATTTTTAACAGAATAGTTCAATTTTCAATCAAAAAAGATGAGTTTTTAAAACAAAATTGTTGAATTTTTAACTGAATAATTAAATTTTTATTAACAATATAATCTGCAGGAAGAAACAACTGAAAACAATAGAAATATAATACAAGGTAAATAAATTACTGACAAGAATATTATATCCAGGTAGACCCGACAATTATTATTCAAAGAATGGAATTTTAATCTTGTAAAATTATTAACATAGATTTTTTTTATAAATGGAATAAAGCAATTTCGATGTGTCCAAATGAAAAAAATCCATCTCGGAGAAACGAAATTATATAAATAAGTAGTTGAGGGCGTTTATGTTCCCAACAGAATTTAATGAATTTTGAAGCTTCGAGAGTTCGCCACGCAATTTAGCACTTTTTCATTTGGCTCCACGAGTTAGCACCTTTTCATTTTTTTTCTCCGAAACGGAACCTTTTTATGTAGACAAGTCGATTTCAAATTCAAAAAGTTCAAATTTATTATCTTTGGCAGTTACTTGAAGAGCCTCTTATCTGTAGAACTTCCCTGACTTATGCAAATTTTTTTTGAAAAATCCCTGACCAATAACATTCAATGACTTTTCCCTGATTTTCAGGTTTCCCTTAACATACGGTCACCCTGAACTGCAGTCACCCTGAACTGCAGTCACCCTAAACTGCAGTCACCCTAAACTTCAGTCACCCTAAACTTCAGTCACCCTGAACTGCAGTCACCCGGAACTTCAGTCACCCGGAACTTCAGTCACCCGGAACTTCAGTCACCCTCAACTGCAGTCACTCTGAACATCAGTCATCCTGAACTTCAGTCATCCGGAACATCAGTCACCCGGAACTTCAGTCACCCTGATCTTCAGTCACCCTGAACTGCAGTTACCCTGATCTTCAGTCACCCGGAACTTCAGTCACCCGGAACTTCAGTCACTCTGATCTTCAGTCACCCGGAACTTCAGTCACCCTGATCTTCAATTTACCGAAAATTCTCGGACTCTTTAAGACTTTCCTAGACATTCGCTGACTTCCCAGAATTTCCTTACCTGTAGCCACCCTAATAATAGATTGCTAGGAATCAGGATGGTGATTGGCGATTAGGAACAGGTGAGTACTCACCTTGTTGCAGGTACGAGAAGCGAGTGTCTCGATGTGACACTGCCATTCCAAGGCTCGAAGAAACAGAAGATGCCAACGACGTTCGAGAGAGCTTGCCACTCTCAATGCCGGATGCTGTTGTTCTTGATCTTGTTGTTGCTGATCGTTTCCTTTTTGTTGTTCCCCACACTCTCCCGAAACCTTCTCACTAAGCTTAACGACTGAACTCACTATGCGACCGTGAGCCTCTATATCTTTTTGGAGAACCTGAAACAAAGAAAAAATATTCTAAATTAACACGAGCTCACAGGGAAAAAAAGTCTCAAGAGACCCACTAAGTCGAACAATCAATCTGGAAGCGATATTGAACAATTTCAAATTGATGCGGTTCCTGTCCGTGCTAAGTTTCTTTAATGTTCTCGAAGAGTCCTGATGATGTCATGAAAATATAATGCGTAATTGTGAGAAATGAATTTTGCGTAAACAATCTATAGGTTATTTATCATTTCAATTAAGCATTATAATTTCATGACACCGTCGGGACTCTTCGAGAACATTACAGAAACTTTACACGGATATGAACCAGTTGAGCTCTTGAACGGTCTTGAAATCGGTAAGGTAATTTGTATGCCTATCTACTCAACTAATTATCACACTTGTAAATTAATGAATACCTGATAAATTGAACATCTGACCACAGAATCTTCTCATCACGCTTCAAGAACATAACACTTTATATACAAAATAGCACAAAGTGGATTAAAAACCACAATCACACTTAATTCCTGTTTTGAACTGTATAAATTAAATAATAATTCCGTCGAGTTACAAACCGCAAAATCAAAGGGTAAACTCGTAACCAGAGAAGAAGTAGTTTTGTTCTCGATTAACTGGTTGGTGGTTGCTTTGTATTTTTAGCATCAAAAGACATGCAATAAGAGTTTTACAATTTAATACTCAGTAAGATTTATGTATTACAACACTTTTCAGTTATCATTTGATTTCTGATTGACAATTTTCAAAATTCTGATCCGAACGAATTATAATTTATTTTTAAATTTGAATAAGAACTGAGTGAAGACTGTGCTGGTAAAACTGAGAACTTAAAAATTTTCTATGCTCATGTGGACTTGCTGTTAGTTTACTACTTACTCGTCTGACTTGTGGAACTGAAAATAAGGGCTAGTGAGCAGTCTATGCTTTATGCAGAGTAATCATGACACAGAGTTATGGAAAAATCGTTAAGTTGCACACCTGCATACTAGCCACATGGTTAACGTGGTTAATCACTTTTCAGGGGGGTTCCGTGGACATTTTCTATTATTTGCCTAGTGCACGAAACAGTAAAAAAAAACCTCACGAGATTTCATGTGAAGTATTTTTCCGTTGTATATACAAAGAAAAATAGGGTTCTTTCCCTAGAAAGTGCATGGGAAATAAATAAGTTGTCTATCGATAACAGCATACTATACAGGAAAAACTAGAGATTCAATTTTGTTTCAGGTTATTTTTTTATAAACACATTTTTAATTTTAATTGTGTTCACTCTCTGGATCAGTGTAAAAAATGAAAAACAGCTGAATTGATTTAAATATTCGTATTGCTCAATATGAACCAATTGGTTCAATTTCGTTTTTGTACATTTTGACGCCGTTTCTTTGTCCATAATGAAACTTCATTTTTTTCTGTGTACTTCACTTATTGAAAAAACATAACTAAAATGAAGAATTTTATTTTTATTTGAGACAGATTCACACTTTATGAAACTGATATTGCATTTTCTTAAATTAGAGACTCTTTAGCCCAAAATACATTAAAAACAGGGAAATATAGGGATTTTTCATGAAAATAGGAGAATGAATTCTTTTAAATAAAATTGATGTAGGTATCATAATCATATTCCTAAGATATCAAGACAACATTTTTTGCATTTTCAACCAAAAAAGATGAATTTTCTACCAAAGGAGATGGATTTTCAACCCAAGATTTACAACCAAAACGATGGACTTTCAAGCAAAAGAGGCAACATTTTTTCAAACATTTTTTCAAATCAATAAAATATCTTAACCTATATCAAAAAAAGAATTTGATTCAAACAAAAAATTCGGAATATCTTAATAGTGTAGCATATCAGATTGTTCACGCAACGAAAAGATTTTTATGAAGCATCAATTTCGCACATCATCTGAATGTAAATTTTCCACATTCGTTGTCAAGCAGATTTGTTTGGTCTCATGATACCTCCACATCAAATCGATTTTCAAAAAATTCTGCAAGATAGTCCCTTTTTTCCGTTTGTGCATTAATTCTGCATCTGAAAAAGAAGATTGCATACTATCCATCTGTTCTAAAGAAGAAAAAATTTTTGTAATTACTTCACAAAACCTAAAAAACGTAAAATTTACGACTTTTCAAACCGGAAAACAATAAACAAGCCTTGACATTACTTTTCTTTATCTAGATCAGTGTAACAAACCCAGAGAAGCAGAAGCAGAACGAGTCAAAGCCTCAGAAAATATCACTTGCCTTCTGCATATTTTGAAACGAAAAGTGAAGAACAACAACTTAAAAGATAAAAGTCTGGCACGAATTAGAAACACGCGATGAAAGAAAATAAATGAAAAGAAAATAACTGTCGGAGGTATCTGCTTTGCATATGAAAGCTATACAGTATACGTGAATTCTCACTATTATCCAGGCCCAGGCGCGTGTTACATGAAAGCGCAGGTGCACATAATTCAAACATGTCGATTTGCCCTCGTCTACAATTGTACATGTGGTGTCTTTCCATGAAATGGAAGCCCTTTGTCGTAAATTCGTGAAGAATGCAAGCCATCTTCAGCCTACAAGAGAAAGCAAAACCTACAAAATAGAGGGGCAAAGAAGCTTAATTGCTGCATCCAATTCTCACCATTTACGGTTCATGAAGCGAAGAGAAAAAACGGCTCGAGGTTATCGATCTCTGTAGCAAATCGTGTATGGGCTTCGGAATTTTGTTACAATTGGCGAACATTTTTTACGATTGCTAAAAAGGAAAATGACCTGAAACTTGTTTACGCAAATTTGTTCCTCACAATTGTGAGATGATAAATAACCTTGAACTTGTTCACGCAAAATTCGTTTCTCACAATTACCGTTTCTCACAATTACGCAATTGTGAGAAACAAATTTTGCGTAAACAAGTTCAAGGTTATGCATCATTTCAATTAAGCATTGTAATTTTATGACGTGATCACTAGCTATGGTCAGTTATGGTAAAAATACAAAATTTCCTCATCGAAATTCCTAAGCAGTTTCATGTATGGCTGAGTGGATTTTACAATAAACGTAAAACTGAAAGGCCATTCACGTGAAAGCGGAAACGCAAAAGTTGAGCGTTAGTCCCCAATTGGGGGAGGCTAAAAATCATTAGCGTAGCGGCCCTAGCGGTAAAAATAGTGGGATTGTGAATTGTAATTCGCAGTAACATGTATGCAAGTTGGGGAAATTTAATGGGCTAATTAGTACCAGCGCGCGGTCATTGCCTTGCTGGCCGCTAATATTATATTATTACAAACCGTGAATGTAGCCACTTTTACTGCCAGGGGACTGTTCAGTCCTTCAGCAGATCAAATGATAAGGGACTTACGCCTTTTATTGCACTTGTCCACGACACGTAATTATTTCTCCGAGAAGTCACATAAACAGAGAACTGGAAAACGATACCGTTTTTGACAGACTTCATAGCCAAAAACACTTTCAAAACAGGGCGAATAGGGTATTTTTTCACGAAAATAGTGGAATAATTGGAGAGTAAATTCTTTACAATAAAATTATGTAGGTACCATATGGAGTCCAATATGAAACGCTTCGAATTTCTTTACAAAAGAGTTGAGTTTACAAGCTAAAAGATCGAATGTTTTAGATATCAATGTTCATATCAATGTATTTGCAACCAAGGAAATGAAGTTTCAAATAAATAAATTTGTAACCAAATAGTTGAATCTTCAACCAAGAAGATGAACTTTCTACCGAAAAAGGCGAATCTTGAAAACAGGAAAAAACATACATTCTTTGAAAAGGTGGAACAGGAGAATATAGGAAAGAGTGTAAAGTCTGGAATTATGATAATTAGTGAATGGTTATCCGGGAATCGTAGGTGCAAAAGCTTGAAGCTATAAACATGAAAGTAATTTCCTTTGCATAATTTTTTGCTTAAGCACGAAAATGTAAAGCTTCGTTAATAACGAACAGCTGCGCTCTGTTGCGTGCGCTTTTCATTCGTTACTAAGCATCTCAATTTGCTCTTTGTAAGTACTCAAGAATACTGACCTCACCTAGTAATTTCGCGTGCAAGCTTCTCCTTTTACTTTGAAGGAGATACTTATTCAATATTCATTCCTCACTCTCTCCTCTTTATTTATAAATAAGTCTACGCGGATTAATTAGGTTCTTATTATTCATATCTCTATACTCTATAGAATGTTAAATACAATACTTGTTTCGTTTCTCAATTACTAACAGTAGTTTTTTGTCGATGGAATGACATTTTTTGATCTATTAGTCTAAACCAAAATGGTTATAGTATTCAACATTGAAAAAAATCCTCTCTAGCTCCGTTGGGATTCACAATCTATAGACCTGGGTTCGAATCCCAGCGGAGCTGAAGAGGACATTTTTGCACAGCTGAAGACTATAACTTCTTTGGTTTATAAAGAACATTTTTAAAAATAAAACAAATAACATTATACACACAAATAATATATTTTCTCATAATTAAAAACAAACTCTCATTTGCTGAATAAACTTCCACTATTTCTAATTTTTTCATTTAAATGCGAACTGAATTATCAGAATTATTACTAGTTGAAAACCCGTCTTTTGTGCTTGAATTAAATTGCTTTTTATTTTTAATTAAAAATTAGTCTTTTTTACTGGAAAATAAATTATTCCAGTTAAAAATTTATCAGTTTAGTTGAAAATTTACCTCTCTGGTTAAAAAAATAACTATTTTGTTGAAAATTCGTTTTTTGTTGCTAAATTCAACTCTTTTTTTTTCTTCAACTTTGATTAATTGAATCAGTCAACTGTTGCTTGATTTAAATTTTGAGTGTAATAAGTATCTCACCAATTAGTTCTAATGATTATAATTCCATGAATTAAAATTATAAAATTAAACTCCTCCTGTACTAATTATAAGACACATTCGCGATATTCGAGGCGATACTGGAAAAGATATACCACTTCCTAGGTGAGTAATCAGAGGTATGTTAAGCTGACGCAACTACAGGTTCGAATCAAGTTAAAACTTACTTCATAATTGAGGGCTCATTCAAGGCTAATTGAATGCCCTATTGCCAAATTGAATGCTCCATCATTTGAGAAAAAACGTGGGATGCACCAGCTTAACGTTAAGCTAGCGTAACCCACGCTTCTTTAAAAAAATAGTGGAGCATTCAATTTAGCAATAGGGCATAAAATTAGTCTTAAATGAGCCCTTAATTATCAAACAGGTTTTAACTCGATTCGACCATGTGGTTACATCAGCTTAATGTTAAGCTAGCGCAACCCGCGTTTTTTAAAATAGAGGAGTATTAAATTTGGCAATAGGGCATTAAATTAGCATTAGGTGAGCCCTTAATTATTAAATAGGTTTTAACTCGATTCGAGAATGTGGTTACGTCAGCTGAATGTTAAGCTAGCGTAACCCACGGTGTTTTTGAAAAAAGACGAGCATTAAATTTGGCAACTGGGCATTAAATTAGCCTCAAATGAGCCCTTAATTATAAAATAGGTTTTACCTTTATTCGAACATGTGGTTACGTCAGCTTAAAATACCTAGTAATCAGCAGTGCTTTTATGATTCTGAGAGAGATGATATATACATCCTCGATGATAAAGATCGATGATTAATAAGATCGTAACTCCCCAGGAAGCTTATCCGCGGCCTCGATTCAATTCTTATTATAGTATGAGTACGAGTTTTGAGTTTGAAAAAAGATGATAAGCTGCAGGATGACTTTCATGGGAAAGTTAGATATGAAAATGTCATAAAACTACATGCACCAGCCAGCCCATCGTTTTAATTAAGGACGAGTTCGGCCAGGGGCTGTGAACTTTGCAATTAAACCTATCAGACACTTTCTAATTCGAAGGCATCCACCAATCAGACATCGAAAGCAAACAATCCTTCCAACAAGCAATCGGTAAATTTACAATCAGGCCTCGGGTGTGATTAGAACTCAGGAGACGTGTTAACTCCAACTCATGTTCAATACCCTGACGCAATACAAGAGAAAACGATTATTCTCATTACTGAAATCGTTCGCTTTCTGCAATTAACGGGCATTCCTGAGATTACAAGTCGAAATATATTGCATTTTCAGCAAAAACCAAACAGTGATTTTTCAAAAAGTTGTTATGAACTACTCTAGACTTGTTTCCATATCGTGCATTTTTTTTGGCTTGAAATTTTCATTTTTGTTTGTTTTTTGGAATTGTGCAAATGCTATAACTCCGGCAATTTTTTTTCATCAGAAAAAGTCATTAGGAGATTTTTTTCGTGTTTTGAGTACTACCAATAACCGTACATAAGATTTTCAAATCTTGAAAAAAAGTGGTCTCAAACATTTTCAAATTGTGCTCACTTTTTACATTTTTATCCAAAATAGCTGGCTAACGAACTTCACCTTCATTTTAGGACACTTGAAGAGTAGACCAAAGGCCAATCCAATCTGTTAATTTTTTCGAAAGTTATCGTGCTAACAAACTAAAAATCTACTGACATACAGACAGACAAACAAACAGACCGACAAACAGACAAAAAAAACAGATAGACAGACAAACAGACAAACAAACAGACCGACAGACAAACAGACAAACAAACAGACAGACAGACAAACAGACAGACAAACAGACAAAAAAAACAGACAGACAAACAGACAAACAAACAGACCGACAGACAGACAAACAGACAAACAAACAGACAGACAAACAAACAGACAGACAAAAAAAAACAGACAGACAGACAAACAGACAAACAAACAGACAGACAAACAAACAGACAGACAAACGGACAAAAAAAAACAGACAGACAGACAAACAGACAAACAAACAGACCGACAAACAGACAAACAAACAGACAGACAGACAAACAAACAGACAGACAAACATACATTTTGTAAAAACCTGTTTTTTGGGTTCAGGGGGTCACAAAACCTGGACATTTGACAAAAACAATGGGAGGGGGTCAAGTTTTACAAAAATCTAATACCTTCTCATCATAGGATAAGAATGTTAAAAGATTGAAAATCAACCAAAACAGCTTGATTTTTAAGCCAAAGAAACATTTTTTAGAAGACAGTTGAATTTTCAACAAAAAACTTAATTTTCCACCAACAAAGATTTTTCTACCATAAAAGAAGGATTTTCTACCATAAAAGAAGTATTTTCTACCAAAAGATGAATTTACAAACAATTGCATTAAACAAAAAAGAAAGAAATTTTCACAAAATAGTTGAATCCTCAAACAAAAACAGATTAATTTCTATGTAGAAAGATGAATTTTAAACAGTTTAATTTTCAAGTAAAAACGATATCTTTTGGATCAAAAATGGAAGCGTAAAATTTTCAGTTTGAAACATTAATTTAAAACAAAGCGAACTTTCAACTAGTTGGATGCAAACAAAAAAGACGAATTTTTAACCTAATAATTGAATCCCCAACCAAGAATATTTTTC
The DNA here is from genome assembly GCA_932178445.1 of Andricus quercusramuli. Lineage (NCBI taxonomy): Eukaryota > Metazoa > Arthropoda > Insecta > Hymenoptera > Cynipidae > Andricus > Andricus quercusramuli. The sequence continues at coordinate 91,036 of CAKNXH010002099.1, read as the reverse complement.
TAGTTTGAAAATTTCAATTTTCCCTTTTTCTTTACAAATAATGACAAATTCGACAGAATTCTGACAGGAAGGTTTGCTAATTTTTAAAGATTCTACAAAATACCTCTTAATATTTTATGATATCTTTTATCATTTGCAAGAAAGATTCAAAAATTCCATTTTTCAAACAAAAAATTCTCGTGGTAACAAACATAATTTGGCTTACATAAAACTTACTTCATTATAATGAGAACAAATGTGTAAATAATATTAAATAAAATAAAAGGAAAAAGTTTTTCCATAAAATTCTCTTAAATGTGTTCGAAACTCAGCCGGAAAGATAAATTCGATATAGAAAACACCACTATCTTTATTTTATCCCACACATATTTTCGAAACATTTTCAACTAAGATGATGGATCTTCAACAATAATCAAATTAATTTATAATAAAGTAGTGTTGATATGTATTAACCGAAAAGGAATTTAATTTTTAATCCAACCAAATACTTGAATCGTCAATAAAAAAAATGAATTTTCAACCAAAAAGTTGATTTCCAACCAAATATTCAATATTTCAAACAAATAACAATTTTCGACCCAAAAAATTAATCTTGAATAAAAAATCTAAATGCAGACTTTTGAACCCAAAAATATCAATTTCAAAAGACGAATTTTCTATCCACAAAGACTAATGTTCAACAAAACATATGAATTTTAACAAAAAAACCTGACTTTTTAACAAAATAGTTGAATTTTCGAACCAATAGTTGAATTTTTCACCCAAATTACAGATTTTCAACAAAACCTTTGAATTTCCAAACAAAAAGGATAAACTTGTAACAAAATTGTTGAATTTTCAGCAAATCAAAAAATCATTTTTGACAGAATAGTTCAATTTTCAACAAATAAAATAAGTTTTCAACAAAGTAGTTCTACGTTTAACTAAAAGGTTGAATTTTAAACCAAAAAAGGTGAGTTTTAATTAAAAATTTGATATTTGAATTTTCGACTAAAAACGATCAATTTTCAACCTAGAAAGGAATAGTTGAATTTTGAATCCAAAAAATTAATTTTCATACAAAAATAAAGTTTTTTCAGCAAAATAGTTCAATTTTCAGCCAATAAGATGATTTTTTATTAAAGTTTTTTTTTTATTTCAACCAAGTAATTGAATTTTTAATAAAGAGAATAAATTTTCTAATAAAAAAGAGATGAATTTAGAACAAAAAACGAATTTTCAAAAAAATAGTTAAATTTTTAACCTTTAAACAAATAGTTTACTTTTAAGCTACAAAAAAGAATTCTTAACCAAAACAACGTATTTTCAAGAAAGAAAATTAATTTTCTACCAAAAAAGACAAATTTTTAAGAAAATACACCAATTTACAGACAAATAATTTAATTTTTAACTAAAAATGATTAATTTTTAGTAAAATAGATTTGAACTAAATAGCTGAATTTTCAACCGAAGCGAGGACTTTTCAACTAAAATTATGAATCTGACATTATGCAACCAAAGACTGAATGTTTAATAAAGTACGTAAACTTTTAACAAACAAAAAAGAAACAAATTTTCTACAAGACAGTTGAATTTTCAATCCGAAATTATTAATTTTCTAATCAAAAAGAAGAATTTTCAACAAATAAAGATTTTTCAGTCAAGAAAGGAAAAAATGTCAGATAAATTATTGAACATTCGAGCCAAAAGACAGCATTTTCAACCCGAAAATATTAATTTTCAACGAAAATGTTCATTTTTAACCAAAAAATTGCAGTTTTAATCAAAAGAGAGAAAATTTCCACCAACAGGATTAATTTTCTACTAGTAAAGACCAATTTTTGACTTAAAAAAAAGATTAAATTTCAGCAAAAAAAAATGAGAAAGTTACATTTGTGGTTAAAAAATAAATTTTGCATGAAAAAAAGAATTTTCAGCAAAATATTCAAATTTTCAATCAAAAAGATCAGCCCTCAAACAAATAAATTTTTAACAAAGTCGTTCAAGTTTTACCCAAGTGATTGCATCTTCAATTTAAAAAATATCAATTTTCAGCCGAAAATAGTTACGTTTTTATTTTAAAAATTATTTTTCAACCAAAAGAAGGCATTTTTAATCAAAGAGATGAATTTTCTACCCTAAAATATTAATTCTCAACGAATAATGTAATAGTAGATATTTCAAAAAAGTATGACTTTTTATTAAAAATTGTTGAATTTGCAACCAAATAATAAAATTCTTCACTAAAATTACGGTCGTCAGGATGAAGCAACTGCAAGAAAAGGAATAAAAACAGAAGGCGAATAAATTACAAAATAAAATAATTACTAGTCCCAAACTTCATTTTCAAAATTCTCTAACTTTGCCCCGACCAATTTTTTACTTGCTCTCACCATTAATATTCAAATACGATTCCGATTGTAGAAAAAAGAAAACAAAGAAAACGAAACAAACACGAATAAAAATTGAAAATTTACAGAGACAAGAAGTGCAAACAGAGTTTCAAAAAAGACTAACTGAACGCATAGATAGGGCAACGTGGGAAGCACTTATAAGCAATAAAGATATAGAGGGCGCGTGGACTTTGTTACGGGATATCATTGTCAAAACTACGACCGAATTATGTGGTACGGCGGTGGTAGGAAGAAAGGCTGGCGATGCGTGGTGGAACGATGAAATTGCGGCAGCCCAAAAAGAAAAGAAAGAAGCGCACAATAAAACGCTGAACATGACAGGTCTTAGCGATGAGGAGAGAACTAGACTTAAAAATGATTACAGACACAAAAATAGGAAAGTTAAACGACTAGTCAAAGAAAGTAAAGAGAAAATCAGAACAGGAGAAGAGAACAAAATAAAAAACTGCTTTGAAGGAATTATGAAACTATTATATAAACAGTTGAAGGAAAATAAAAGTACAGAGTTTGCTAGCATGAGAAACAGTAAAGGCGAAATGCTATATGATATAGACGGGATAGTAGACGCTTTAAAAGACTCTTTTAAAGAACTACTAGGAGGTGAAGATATAGGGCAACAAAACTGCGATATAGAACATAATGCACTAGAAAATCCAATTGAAAAAGTCTGTGTCACTGAGGTCAGAGATATAATTAAGAACTTGAAAAACGGTAAGGCTGCGGGTATAGACAATATTAGCGCTGAAATGCTTAAATACAGTGGCGAGTACATACCTCACAGGTTGTGCGAATTAATAAATTTATGTTTCGAGACAGGAGAAGTCCCAGACGATTGGAGAAGGGCGATTATTGTACCAATATATAAAAGAAAGGGAGATAAAAGCAACTGCAGTAATTACAGAGGCATCAGCCTACTAAGTACCGCAAGTAAGATATACTCAAAAATACTTATTCGTAGGGTAATGGAAATTACAGAAGAGAAGATATGGGAAGTCCAAAGTGGATTCATGCCAGGAAGATCATGTACAGATCAGATATTTAGCCTAAGACAGATCACAGAAAAAAGCTTGAGAGTAGGAAAGAAAGTTTTCTGTGCATTTATTGACCTAGAAAAAGCTTTCGACACGGTAAATAGAAGTAAACTTTGGCAAGTCCTTAAAGAGTATGGAGTGAATGGAGGGCTCCTACAAGCAATAAAAACAATATATACAGGTAGTAAAGCGAGTGTAAGGGTAAATGGGAAACTGAGTGACTGGTTCGATATTATGCAAGGCGTGAAACAAGGATGCGTTATGTCCTCGTGGCTATTTGTCATATTCATGGATAAGTGTCTAAGAACTGCCCTCTTCGACGAAACAGGTATAGATCTCGAAACCGTCAAGGTACGTGGGTTGGCTTTCGCAGATGACAAGATTGTTATGGCAGAATCAGTCGAAGACTTGCAAAGAATGTTGAATAAACTTAATACAAGCATGAAGAACATGGACCTCAAAATTAACGTGAATAAAACGAAAGTCATGGTGTTTGAGGGAAAAAGCGAGAAAACAATATGCAACATTGTCCTAAATCATGAGAGATTAGAACAAGTTGACAAGTACGTATATCTAGGTAGTCTATTCACTAGCGACGGAAAAATAGATGGGGAATTAGATAGGCGCATAAATAAGGGTAAGCAGGTTATCGGTAGAGCAGTGTCCATTCTCACAAATAAAAACATATCAAAAAAAGCTAAAATGGCCATACATAACTCTATTTTCATACCGACTGTACTATACGGTAGCGAGACATGGACCTGTCAAGAAAAGGACAGGAGTAAAATCAACGCGATCGGCATGAAACCTCTGCGCATAATATGCGGGAAAACACTGATGGACAAAGTACGAAACGAGACAATCCTCAAAGAATGTGGTACAGGAGAGACACTAGTTGACATATGGGAAAGAAATCAGTTAAGATGGTTCGGACATCTTGAAAGAATGGAAGATGAACGACTGACCAAGCAAGTGTATAAAGGTAAAGTAAATGGCAGAATGCCCAGAGGTAGACCGCCGAAAGAATGGTTAGAATCTGTGAATGAGACACTAATACGAAGAGACATAAGAAGCCATAGAAATACAAGAGCCTGCATGAAAAAATGCATGGATGTGAATGAAGCTAGAGTAGTATGCCAGGACAGAAATGTGTGGCGACAAATAGTTTATAAACAGAGTGACGATAGAGTGAATGATGCCTGAAACAAAGACCTTGGATACTAATGGGCCCAAGTGGGGAACCATACATAACAATTTTGTGAGGCTCCTCACTTGGGGTGATCGCTAGAGAGATTGATCAGCAACCTGGGTCGGAGCAGTGTTGCGGAGTAAACGTGTAATTTATATAAATAACACGAGAACTCCAGATCAATCTAAAACATCTATACCTAACACCTATATACCCAACAACCCTGTACCCATATACCGATCTACCTCGTACCTATATACCTATTTCACCACCTCCCAACCGAACAAGTCACGCCTACCCCGGAAGGGAAATGGCTTAATGGTATAATAATAATAATAATAACCGGGATAAAATAAACAGTCTATTGTTGAAAAGGTAAGGACTTTTCCAGATTTTTCCAGGTAAAAACGAATTCCAGGACTTTTCCAGGTTTTCAAGGATTTCCAGGACACTAGACACCCTGCTTGAAGGTTCAAAAGTTTAGGTAAACATTTGTCTTCATAATTTTTCCGCCAGGCCTCGACTACATCACTACACCACTGCTTGCAATTGGAGATTTACACCCACTGGAAGTATCGTATCAATACCGATCGAGTTTCCTGTGAATCGTATCACAATGAACTTTCGAGTATCGGAAGAAAGAAAAAGAACAAAGTTTCATGAGAAAGTCGAGCAATATAGATATTAAAATAAAATAGTGTAAAAGGTAGTGCAGCTTTTAGCGGGAGACATGGTGTTCAGCTTCAGCTCGGACTCATCCAAGGACAGTAAGTAGTACATAATTCACGGTTGAATCCACCATGAGATTGCTCCTGCTGTTTCTGCTGCTATAGGAATGTATGCTATACTGCACTGTAGACACATCCAAGCGATACATCGATTAGGTACTTAAGGTACCTGAGCAACGGCGCGGTAGAGTCGCGAGAAAATAGACGAGTCGTTTAAATTTCATTCGCTCTTTTCTTTTAATCTTTTTGCGCCGCAATTATATCGGTATCCTGCTGCAACGAAAGATGTTCTGCTTCTTGAACCGATCAATTTCAGGAGACAAGTACTGAAACCAAAGTGATTTATAGACCATACTACAAGGCTTTTTTCTAAACTGAAACTCTTCCCGAATCTCACCCCGAGTCTCACTTGGCTGCGTCATCAAGTTTTCATCAAGAAAAAAAAATTAAGAAAGTCTCATATGGCTTTTGTAAAATGTTTATCGCAGATAATGTTCGAAAGGACGTATCGAATTTCTGAGGATTTATGGAATCTGTGGTCGTCTTTCAATCACACCTTGCCTGCATCTGCTCAACCGGTTCTGACTTTCGAATTGCAATTTTTTTTTTCAGTTTTTATGAGTCGAAAATAAAAATTTTCAAGGTAGGAAGTATTCATTTCGCAGGGTACATATTTGAGAGTTGATTACATTTTAAAACAAGCGTCTAATACTTGAAGGGCTGGGAGATCTTCAAATGCAAACAATTAGAAGAAAATTTATCAAAATGGAAGGAATCCCAAATTTTTTTTAAATTTAGAAAGTCATTTCAACCTTAGTAAGTGTTCCTAAGTTCCCCCTCCCACAGGAGATCGATAGACACTAAAACTTTAAAATTAACCCCAAGTACCATAATTACCCCAGGTACCACAACTGCCCCAAGTACCACAATTACCCCAAGTACCACAATTACCCCAAGTACCACAATTACCCCAAATCTCAATAAACTTTCCGTTAATGCCCAACGTACTGGTTCCGGCGGAATCCCTAAATCCCATGCCGTCAATTCGTCGAAAAATTTGGTCAGTGATGTGGAAAACTGCAGAAAACCGCAACTCCTGAGCACATCTGGTTACAGTAAATTCTATAAGAGGATGATCGCAAGGGTTTTATAACACGCGAAACTTCTCGGATCAAAAAATAAAATTTAAATCCCTGTCCATACATTGAAGAAAAATATTATCGACACAAAAAATGAGGTGTATTCTCAACCAAATAGTTGATTTTCCAGCCAAAGAACGCATTTTTCAGAATACAGTTGAATTTTTGACAAAAAATTTCATTTTCAGCCAAGAAAGATTCATTTTCAACCAAGAAAGATGAACTTTTAACCATGAAAAATGAACTTTTAACCGAGAAAGATGACTTTTCTACCATAAAAGATGAATTTTTAATCCAAATTGCGAATTATCAACAAATGCATACATTTTTAACAAAATATTTGAATCTTCTAATAAAAAAGACGAGTTTTCATAATCAAAAATGCAATATTTCAATTTTGAATTCTAAAAAATTACTTTTTAACAACAAAAACAGACCAATTTTTAACAAAGTAGTTGAATACTCAATAAAATAGATGGATTTTCAAGCAAATAGATGAATTTTCAGCAAAATAGTTAAATTTTCAATCTAAACAGTCGATTTCTTCAGAAAACTTCAGACTTTTAAACCTGAAAAGAAGAATTTTCAACAAGAAAGATCATTTTCGATCAAGAAAGATTAATTGTCAACGAAATAGTTTTATTTTTAACTCAAGATAAAAAATGTCAACCAATAACGGAATCGTTGGATTTTCAGTTAAAAAAAAAAATAAATTCCAACAAAAAGAAAACGAATTTTCAGCCAGTACAATTAAACTGGAAAAGCAAATTTTTTAACAAAATAGTTGAATCCTCAACACAAAATGATAAATTTTCAATAAAGAAAATTAATTTTCTACCCAAATAGACGAATTTTCAACAACAACCATGAATTTTCTGCCAAATACTTGAATTTTCAACTTATAACGGAGAAATTTCCAACCAAAAATAGAATATTCACCTTTTCAAATAAAAAAAATTAATTGAAAAAAACGAATTTCAAACAAAATAGTTAAATTTTCAAATAAATAATTTAATTTTCATCCAAAAATACGAATTTTCAACGAAAAAAAGATAATTTACGACTAAAGAGTTGAAATTTCACCTAAAACGATGAATCTTTAACAGAAAAAAAATACATGAACTATTAATAAAAATATCAATTTACAACAAAAATTTTCATTTTTTAACTAAGATTTTTTCTTGTCAAATAGACGAATTATCAACAAAATAGATGCATTTTCAATCAATTACTTGAAATTAAAAATTAAAAAATGAATTTTCGACCGACTAGTTGAATTTTTAACTGAAAAGGGTAAATTTTGAACTAAACATGGAATAGTTAAATTTTGAGTTTAAAAAAAAACTGATTTTCAACCAAAATTAAACAAATTTTCAAAAAAGTAGTGGAAATTTCCATAAAATAATTAAATTTTCAACCAAATAGTCGAGTTTTTAATCAAACCAGATGAATCCCGAATCCGAAATATAATGGTACCAAAAAAATTCGTTTTTAAACCAAGAATAGTTGGATTTTCTGATTGGATGTTATTAATATTGAGAGAAAAATGGAAAATTATTTGAAATAAGGAAAAAATGATAATTCTCTCTCAAGTGTGAAGTCTGAAATATGAAAGTGATTTTCGAACATATTAAGTTATTATTGAACTGTAAAACTTATCACCAGGAAACGCATTAAAACATGTTCTATAAAAAATAAAATTGTTTAAAATAATTTATTTAAAAATACTTTACCGCCTAGTCCCCCTACTTTCCACTACTTCCCCTCTATAGCCTTACATCCCCTCCCGTCACTTCAGCCATTGCTTCCCCTCCCTTCCCCAACTTATTCCTCCAGTACTTCCCCCTCTCCTCACTTCCCCGGCGAACATTCCTCTTCCCCTGCTTCAATTCCCCTGGATCACTTCCCCTCCTATACTCACCCTCACTACCCTACTACCTCTCCCATCACTTCCCCTCACTACCAATCATGTGGTCTACTTACCCCCACTTTCCATCCCTAATTTCATATTACTTCCTTTACTTCCCTCCCTCATTTCCCATAACTTCCAAACCTCATTCCCACTTAATTCCCCACTCCTCATTCTCCCTTACTTCCCCCCTCATTTCCTCTACTTCTCATCCCTTCGTTTCTCCTATTTCCAATCCCTTTATTTCCCTCACTCTCCCGAATAACACTCACCTAATTTCCCTTCTCTTTCCAACCCTCATTCCGCCTTATCGCACTTTTCTTACTTCCCCTTCTCTGGTTTCCCCTAGTCCCTAGTTCTCCTACTTTCCCTTTCCTAATTCCCATTCCCTAACTTCATCTCATTTCCCCTCCTGGGAAAAAAGAACGACGGACGGACGGACAACTCGCCGCAACTACAAGGGTTTCTGCCCGGCGCTGAAAAACCCTAAAAATTATGAAAAAAAGTATTCGCAAAACCCTAAAAATTATGAAAAAAAAGTATTCTGTAAACTGTAAAGAAAAGACGAGTGCAATAACTTTCTGGCTGAAAATGCTTGAGGCTCACCGTGAGCTTGTTCATCTATTTCTATTTCTGGAACCTTTATAGTTTATCCTCAGGATACCTAATTTTCCCGAGAAATTTGCAAGACAAGACCCATTAGCATCAACAATTTCGTTGATCGTAAGAATCGCAACCGCAATTCGCAGTAAGTCGCAATCAGAGTTTGTAAACTGCCTGAAGAGTTGTTTTTGAGAAGAACAATTTGATTTGGTGTGCGGAAAACAAGAAATTATACGCACGGCAATCGGCACTGATTATGGATGCTGCTTGAGGCGAAGAAATAAGGATCGTGCACTTAGCGAGCAACTACCTTGAATATTGGACGCCTTAAGTATTTCTTCCCCTTGATTTATAGAATCATTGTCGATCGTGCCTATGAGAGATCGTAAATCCTCGAATCGTGGCCAACTGGGCACCACCGGATAAGTGTCTTACCCAAGAAGAAGACGCTCCTCGCTCAGCTGAAGAGCAGGTGCAGTCACGAACTCTGTTATTAAATTTCAAACAACGATAATCCACCGTCTTCTAGTTACTCCCGTTCGCAGCTATTTATATCATTTCACAGAAAAAACTCAGGTTTCTATCAGAACCAATCTTTGGTTCCTGAGGAACTGCAAAAAAGGAACCCCTCTTGCTAAAAAGGAACCCACAGCGATTAATTTGTTCCAAAGAAAAGACCCCAGTTGGACCTCCAAAGGAAGCCATTTTTTAAAGAGATCTAGGTAATACAACAACTGGTATGCAAACCTGTAAAAATAAGGGCGTATTCATATGACATATCATTTGCTTCATGTATGGACAGCTAACACTGAGCGTCACTGCTATTGTTCTCACTTCTTTGATTATTAAACAAAATATAAAAATTTTATCGAAAAATCGGCTCTGTGTGCTTCTACATATAATTCTGTAGATGACGTATGCAAAAAAATTAGACAAAAATATTCAACCGTGCGGCCTCAAAATTCAGAGCCGATTACACATTCTGATGAAGGGCCTTAAGCCGGCCCTTTAGTGTACCCCCAGTTATTGCTGTGTTTATAGAAAAATATCGGGTTTGGTGATTTAAATCTTTAATCTTCGGGATTAGATCTTCAGCCTAATAACGCAGTCATTAAGAATTATTTTTAAAATCAGGATTATTCTTAGAGCGTCCTGTTTTAAAGTCAATATGCGTACTGTTTTAATGTACAAACTTCACATTGATAAATAAAATCGTGACATTGATTCTCATTTTGATTCAGTTTTAAGTCTGGAAAAAAGTAATAAAATTTTATTCATCATGCATCAAAATAAATTAGGACTATTGTTTAGGGTACTGTTCCAATATTGAACAACAGCCTTAAAATGTTTTTTTTTTACAGTGAAATTATAGAAATACGGATTTCACAACCCAAAATTCTCTCAAAATAGGGGAAAAAGGCTGATTTTCACGAAAATATGAAAAAAATTATTTTTAATAAAATTTCCAGTCGAAAGCAAGAAAGATAGATTCTTGACAAAAAAAATTGACTTTCCTACCATATGGTCGAATTTTCTCTAGGACAAAAGATTTAAATTTAAACATAAACAGTTCAATTTTCAAGTCGAAAATACGATCTTTTTTAGAAGACAGTTGAATTTTCAACGAACAGTTATTTTTCAACAAAATACATGAATTTTTAGCTGGAAAAGATTAGTTTACAAAGAATTAAATAATTCTATTTTCAGTAAAAAAATAATTTTCAATCAAAGAAAAAATGAATTTTCAACCAAATACACGAATAGTTGAATTTTCAATGAAAAATACGAATTTTCAACCAACAATGAAAAGGTTAATCTTTCGTTAAAAAAAAAGTTGTCAACAAAATAGTTAAATTTTCAACCAAAAGATGTGAATCTTCAACTAAAATGTTGAATCTTCAAATGGAAAATTAAAATTTAAGTCAAAAAAAATAAATTTAAAAAAAAACAATTACTGTTTAACAAAGTACCAAAATTTTCAACCGAAAAAATTAATTTTGAACAAGAGTTCAATTTTCAAACCAAGCAGTTGAATGTTCAAGCAAATAGTTCAATTTTCAACTGAAAAGACAAAATTTTAACCAAAAATGAAATAGTTAAATTTTCACTGAAAAGAATTAATGTTCAATCAAAAAAAAAGCAAATTTTCAACAAAATAGTTGAATCCTCAACCATAACAGATTAATATAACTTAATGAAAAAGAAAAAAAAAGTTTAATTTTCAACAAAATAATTAAATTTTTAACCAAAAAAGATTAATGTTGAACCAAAAATATAATAGGAAAATTTTCAATCAGAAAGAATTAATTTTCAACCAAAAATAGTTTGTTTTTCTTATTGGGAAAAAGGGGAAGTTTCTTGAAAAGGGGAAATAAAAAAGAGGAATTCTTTTAAAAGAAAAAAAGTGAAGTCTTGAAATGGGAAAATTAACTATTCTTAATTAAAAATTCATCTTTTTGATTGAAATTTTAACTGTGCGGTTGAAAATTCAACTGTTTTCTTGAAAGCTCATCTACTTGACTTGAAAATTCAAACATTTGGATAAAATGTTTTTTTCTTTATAGACTGAAAAATCTTTTTTGATTGAAAAATCTTTTTTGATTGAAAATTTGTATTTTTGATTTGAAAATTCATGTCGGTTGGTAGAAAGTTCATCTTTTTTGGTCAAAAATGCAACTGCTTGGTTGAAAATTGATTTCTTTTGGTTGAAGATTAAACTATTTTGCTGAAAATTCGTCTTTTTTTGGTTCAGTCAACTATTTCATTTGACTGAAACAAAAAAGACGATTTTTCAACAAAATTGTTCAATCATCCATCAAACCAGATTAATATAAATTCATAAAAGAGAAAAAAAAGCAACCAAAAGTGAAGTCTGGAAATAGTAAACTTCCTGATCTATTAGTTCCAGCATATCGAGGATATTGATAGGGAGATTTTTTAGAAAACGAGCTGAGAAAAAACTCGTTTTCTGTAGGAAGAGAAAATTTAATCTTCAAACAGATAATTCAATCATTAATTTGATCGAGTTTCTTTATCGATTTTTGCAAAATTGGTCTATATTCACTACCGTACGAAATTATCTACACGGCTAGCGCTAGCGGTACTGAACATTACTGATGAGTTTGAAACACGATAAAACATTCAAAAATAAAGCTAGACATTTTTCAAAAAAACCACTTAGGAAGCTTATGAAATCCCACGTCGAATGACCCCTAGTAGAAATATTTTTGACTTTATGAACAGGATATATCACGTGAGAAGTTTAAAAAAAATGTAAGAATATCCTGACTGAAATTCGAGGCAACGCTTGGAAATTTTTATTTATAACTCGGGAACCTGTCAAGATTTTTTAATTTTTCTTGGCTTAAGTTAAAGATAAGATTTCAAAGAATGTACTTCAGATTTTCAGCTTTATTTCAAAATCATCAGTGATTTTTACTACCGCTTCCGCTGCCCGTGGAGAGGACCCAAATCAGAAGAACTTTTATATGAAGTGGTTAATTAAAATAAAATAATTGGAGAAACTGTTATTCAGGGAATAACATTTTCTAAGATCTCTTTCGACTGAAAGAAAAGAAAGTTTTGATTTGTCTGAAAGAGGAGGCGATTAAGAGCTCTCGCTTCACACATTATTCCTGACAAAAGCTGCGGTGTTAACTCGCTATGCACACAAGTGTGAACTCTAAAAGCAGCGAACCTTCAATCATTATGTACTCCTATCACGTATGAATAGCGGTCAATTTGAGAACAAATCTTATGAAATAAGGTAACGGTGAAGAATCGTGACTCGCAATAATACAGCCGGCAAAATCGATCAGCGAAGTATGATAATCGCAGGCGTGGTACGTACTTCATCGCTCACAGAATACAGCAATACTGGTATCGATATAAGTACTCTTGAATCAAGGAAATCGTTTCAAGGAATCCAATCACAAAAAAAGAACAACAGCCAAACAAAATAGGAACAAAACAATGCAGTGTTGAAATTGGTTCAGAAGACAAGGCCAGGTTGGAATGTAAAAGCGACCTGGGAACTGCCAATTTTCAAGGTGGCAACAAAATTTTATTTTCAAAATTTCCTGACCAAATTTTTATTTTTCCTGACCATTATATATTCAAAGAACAACACTGTAATCTTGTGGAAATTTTAACATAGAATCTTTTGTAAACAGAATGAAGCAATTTCGACGTGTCCAAATGAAAAGATTACATCTCGGAGAAACCAAATGGGACCAAATTAAGTCTCCACGAGTTAGCACCTTTTCCTTCGGTATCTCCGAAATGGAACTTTTTCATTGGTACATGTCGATTTCAAATTCAAATTTCACAAGTTTAAATTTATTATCCTTGGCAGTTACTTGAAGTGTCTCTTATAGAACTTCACTGACTTATGCCAATTTTTTCTTCAAAATCTCTGACCAATAAAATTCAATGACTTTTCCCTGATTTCCATAGGTTTTCCTTAACATTCCTGAACTTCAATTTACCGAAAATTCTCGGACTCTTTCCGAATTCCCTGGACATTTAAAATTTTCAAACAGATTAATTTATTTCAACCAAAAAAGATTACTTCTCTTCAATACAAGATGTTTTTAACCCGAAAAGACTAATTTTCAACAAAACAGTTGATTTTTTGACAAAGTAACTACATTTTCAACAAAATTGATGAATTTTCGAACAAAAAGATTAAACTTCAACCAAAAACAGTTGCATTTTCAACCAAATAATCGAATTTTTTAGAAGACAGTTGAATTTTCAACCAAAAAAAAAGATGAAGGTTCCATCCACAATTATGGATTTTAAGCCCAAATAGACCAATTTTCCACAAAACACTTGAATTTAGGACCAAAAAAATACTTCTAAAAAACGTACTTGAATTTTCGGCAAAATAATTGAATTTTTAACAAAATAGTTGAATTTTAAACCCACCAAGATGAATTTTAACTAAAAAATAAAACAGTTGATATTTCAACCAAAAAGATACAATTTCTACCAAAAGATATTAATTTTAAAACGAAAAAAACGAATTTCCAAGAAATAAAGATTTTTCAGTCAATAGAGAAAAAAAGCTGATCAAATTGTTGGACTTTTAACCCAAAAAAAGATTTTCCCATAACACACTTGAATTTTCAACCAAAAAGTTAATTTTCAACCAAAAAAGTGGAAATTTTCAATCAAGAAGGTGAGTTTTCTACAAAAAAGACAAATTTTTAAAATAGATCAATTTTCAACCAAAAAAGAGTTCAAATTTCAAGAAAATAATTAAATTTTAAACAAAATAGCTGAATTTTAAACCCACCAAGATGAATTTTGAATAAAAAATGTACAGTTGACATTTCAACAAAAAGAGATGAATTTAAAACCTAAAAAAACTAATTGTCAACAAATAAAGATTTTTTAGCCAAGAAAAAAAAATATATAAGTTGTTGAACTCCTAACCTAAAAATAGTTGAATTTTCAATTCAAAAATATGAATTTTCAAAACAAAAAATGTAACAAATGATAAAGAAGGAGTTCATCCAAATTTTGAACTTCAAGCCAAAAGACGATTTTTCTGTAAAAAAGTAGAATGTTCAACAAAAAAGTTAATTTTCAACCAAAAAGTTTCATTTTGAACTGAAAAGGGACATTTTCCACCAAGAAGATTAGTTTCCTATCAAAAAGACGAATTCTCAACTAAAAATGATGAATTTTCAATAACGAAGGTGAAGTTACATTTAAAAAAAAATTAATTGAAAACCAAAAAAAAAAAGAATTTTTAACCAAATAGTTAAATTTTCAACCAAAACAGATGATTTTTTAACCATAAGAGATGATTTTTCAATAAAACAGTGGAATTTTTGACCAAAAATGATGATTTCTTAAAAAAATAACTAAATTTTCAATCGAAGATATAAATCTTCAGCCTTCAATCTTCAATCAATTAATTCAATTTTCATTTTAAAAAATTAATTTTCAACGAACAATGTATCAGTAGATATTTCAACAAAAGAAGATTTTAATTTTACAGTAAAAACAGTTGAGTTCAAGAGAAAAAAACGATTTTCAACAAAATAGTTAAATCCTCAAATGAACAAGATTCATTTCTAACCAAAAAGTTTCATTTTTATCCAAAAAGTAAAAAATATCTACTAAAAAACTCAGTCCAAATAAAAAAATGTTGATTCAAGAGGCTTGAAATTGTCCAATACCATATTTTACATACCAATAAGATCAGCAAATTCTATTTTCAAATAGAAAATAATTCACTGTGTGGAGTATACGTACCTGAAACACAAAATAAATTTATAAATTAGTATTTAGCACAATAATGATTTTTTTTAAATATTCAAGATAGCATCTAAACATAACTTAAGAAAAAAAAATTTAAAAAAAAATTTAAGTTATAGGTTTTGGGTTAAAATTGTAAATTTGCCTATGTTTGCCTCAAATTCATTACAGCAGTTTTAAAATTGACTTTATTAAATCATTGCTTTCTATCTAAAACTAAATTTTTTTAAAATAAATTCTGATCAAAAAATATATTGACTATCATTTGGACAAATGATAGTCAATTTTGAGACCCGGAAAGAGAGTTTGAAAAATTCCTGATTATTCTCTTAAGCCAAGAAATAGAATAATGCCAATAAAGAAAACCCTAATTTGAATAAAAACGGATACACTGAATCTATTTCTCATTCTCCTGTTGCAATTTCAATGGAAGAGAATTAGTAATTACATTACCACATTTTGCCGAAGGACTTGAAACAGACCCGAATTATAGAATGCAAAATAATTGAATCCAATTTGCTCGTGAAATCGCAAATTCCTGTTTGATGAAGGTGTTTTAAATCTGACAAACATGCAAGAAGCATGATACGAGCTCGATATTGTTTCTTGAAAAAAGTAAGGTTGAAAAGCCTTTTTTCACCAATGATTGTTTACCACAGTATTTATAATAAAAAATTTCGGGTCTATTTTCATGATGTAAGTTTTTATGGTGCAATTCTTATTTTGTGCAGGATCTATGTTCTATGGGATACTGGATGTTGTTGAGTTTGTATTGCACATGGCGCGTAAAGAGTGTGAAAGCACTTTAATAATCGAAATCACAAATTATTTTTTGAACAAGAGAAAAACCTAGAGATTCAATTTTGTTGCGGGTCATATTCTTACAAACTCATGCTGAACTTCAGTTATGTTCATTGTCTTGACCAATGTAAAAAATGAAAAACAATTGAATTTCAACATCCGTATTGTTCACTATGAATCAAGTGTAGTTTAATTTTGTTTCAGTGACATTTTTATGCCGTTTCTTTGTTAAAAATGCAACTTCATTGTTTTCTGCGAGGTGTTTTAATACTGACAAGCATGAAAAAATATGATAGGGGAAAGTGGGGTATGGTGTCAGTGCGGGGTATGGCGACTCTTGCAAATAATGCTTGTGTTTGTTTATTTTCATATTAATTTTTTTACATAGAATAGCTTTCTTTGGTACTCAAGAAAGCTATTTTATGTAAAAAAAACTAATATGAAACTCAAGAAACATGAGCATTATTAGCAAGAGTCACTGTGTCCTGCACTGACACCATACCCCACTTTCCCCTACGAAATCGATATTGTTTCTTGAAAACAGTAGTTTTGAAAGGCCTTTTTTTCACGGATGATTTTTTACCGCGCAGTACTTATATGTAAGTTTTCATGATGCAATTTTAATTTTGTGCAGGATCTATGTTCTATGGGATACTGGATGTTGTAGAATTTGTATACTGCACATGGCGAGTAATTACTGTAAAAGCACTAGAATAATCAAAATCGCGAATTACTTATTGATCAAGAACAGAAAAACCTAGAGATTCAGTTTTGTTTCAGGTCATGTTCTTACAAACTCATGTTGAACTTCAATGATGTTTACTCTCTTGATCAATGTAAAAACAGAAAAATAACAATATCCGTATTGCTCAATATCTCTTCTTTAGGGTATCATATTTTTGGTGTCTTGTTTTTGAATAGAATAAATGCATGCTGCTATTTTCAATGTGAAACAAATGAATCTGGATTCCCACTAGTTTGCATCTACTTTTGTTTGCACCACTTTGCATTTACAGTGTAAATCTGACAAGAATTGGCTGAAAGCATGAAACGAGCTCGAAATGGTTTCTGGAAAATGGTAATTTCGAAAGGTCTTTTTTTCCGCCGATGGTTGTTTAACTCA
The DNA here is from genome assembly GCA_932178445.1 of Andricus quercusramuli. NCBI lineage: Eukaryota > Metazoa > Arthropoda > Insecta > Hymenoptera > Cynipidae > Andricus > Andricus quercusramuli. The sequence goes on along the minus strand of CAKNXH010002099.1, from coordinate 73,850 downwards.
GTACTTATAAAGAAAAAATTACGGTCTCTTTTCGTGACGTAAGTTGTTTTTATGGTGCAATTCTCATTTCGTGCAAGATCTATGTTCTATGAATCTATTGGGATACTCGAGTTGTACTACATATGGCGTAAGAGCGTAAAAGCACTTGAACAATTGAAAGGCTTCGCGAGCGTGCGGTAGTCTGAGACTATCTTGAACTTGCCGTGGTATATTATAGATTGTACAACACCAAAACGACACTTGGATCATTAAAGTGCCCCGCCTGCCGCCAATTATTATGTCTAGTGAGCTCTTAACTGTTGAATTATTGCCAGAGTGTCGCAAGACAATGAACTCCTGGTACATTATCTTGAGAAGCTGCTAAAAGAATGCGCCAGGTGTAATTAGCAATGCTATTATGGAGAAATTATTGTTATCACTTTTTAATTATCATGCAAGAGTGAAATGGGTGGAGTTAGGCAGATCCTTTTTTTCGGGATCAACCTTTATACCCGTCTACCTTATGCCTATATACCCATCCACACACCACTATTTTCCAACCGAGCAAATCACGCCTACCCCGTAAGGGAAATGGCTTAATGGTATAATAATAATAATGTGTTCAGACTTCGCAGCCCAAAATAGTCTCAAAAGACAGAAAAGCAGCGGGATCATATTTGTTGCAGCTCATTAGTTATATCCTCGAAATAAGACTTTTTCCCAGAATGAGATACTTCAAGTGTGAAACTATAAAATGAACATAGCTGCATTCTCATTCTGGTGTCTCATTTTTTATGAAACTCAAAACAACACTGAATCTGTGTACTTTTAAGGATCGGTATTTTTCGTGAACAGGGGAAATAGGACGATTTTTCACAAAAACAGGGGAATAATAGAGTAATAAATTCTTTTAAAAGAAATTAAAGTATATACCGTATTGACTCCGAACTAAAATGCTTTAAATTCTTAAGACTACAAGTCGAAAATATTGTATTTTCAACAAAATTCTTGAATTTTCAATCAAAAGACATGAGTTTTCAACAGAAGAGTCGAGTTTTTGAACCCAAAATACAAAAGTTTCCGAAAACAGTTGACTTTTAAACCAGTAAAGATGAATTTTTAACAAAAAGTTCATTTTTAACCAAGAAAGTGCAAACAAATGATCGAATTTTCAAACAGAAAATATTAAAATTCAGCCAAACACAAGAGCACTTGAAACCAAAAAATAATAATTTTCTACCAAAATAAACGAATCTTCAACAAAATACAGAATAATCAAACAAATAATTAAATTTTCAATTAAAAACGGAAAAGATTAATTTTCAGTTGAAACAAAATTTTAAATGAATTATTAACAAACTAGTGACATTTTCAACCAAAGAGATGAATCTTCAACCAAAAAGATTAATATTCTACCAAAAAGATTAATATTCTAAAAAAAATGAATTTTCAACCAAATACAAAATTGTTTGAACAAATGTATGAAAGCAGATTAATTTTTAACCAAAAAGTGGCATTTTTACCGAAAATGATGAATCTTCAACCAAACAAAAGTTCAATTTTCATCTAAAATTGGAATTGTTCAATTTTCGGTTGAAAAAATTAATTTTCAACCACAAAAAAACGATTTTCAACATAATATTTCAATTTTCTATCGAAAAGTGGAATTTTTTATTTTTGAACTTTAAAACGAACCAAATGAATTCCCAACAAAAAATGCAATAGTTGACATTTAAAAAAAAAATTTTAAAAAAAAAAATTAATAAATTTTTTAAAAAAAAATGGAATTTTCAAAAAAAAAAAAAAAAGAGATAAATTTTTATCAAAAAAACAGGACAGTTCAAGTGTCAACTAAAGATATTAATTTTCAACCAAAATGATAAATCTTCAAACAAACAAATTATTTTTTAACAAAGTAGTTCAATTTTGACCCAAGTAGTTCAATTTTGAACCAGAAACAGACGGATTAAAAAGAACATTATTTTAATATAATTTTTTTTTCAAGCCCAATTTTCATCCAAAAGTGGAATATTTTTCAATTTTCACTAAAAAAATTAAATTGCAAAAAAAATGGATTTTCGACTTAATATTTCAACTTTCTATCAAAGAGATAACGTTTCAAATAAAAAGATGAATTTTCAACCATAAAAGATTACATTTCAACAGCATAGTTCAATCCGAAACCAAAAAAATGTGTTTTTTAGCAAAAAAAATTAAATTTCTACCAAAATAAAATAATTATACGCCAAATAGTTAAATTTTTGTCCAAAAAGGTGAATTTTTAATCAAGATTAATTTTCGACAAAAGAGACAAATTTTCAAATAAAAACGAGTTAAATTCTTATTTAAAAACAAATAATTCTCAATCAAAAAAGAAAGGAATTTTCAATAAAATAGTTGAATTTTTAACAAAGAAAACAATTACTTTTCAACTCAAATGATGAATTTTCAACAAAAAAAAAAAAAAAAAAATTTTTTTTACAAATGAATAGTAATTTAATTTTCAACCAAGTAATTCAATTTTGCAAACAAAAAGAGGAATTTGCGAAAAACTAGTGGATTTCTGAATCAAAACAGATTAAATTTTTAAGCAAGCAGTTACATTTTTAACATAAAAAGATAAAATTTTTTAACAAAGTGGATGAATTTTCAATAAATTTAAATTTTCGAACAAAAAAATGAATTTTCAACCAAGAAGAAGAATTTTTAACTAAGAAAGACGAATTTACGGCCAATAAGACGAGATATTCTAACTAAAATGATGAATCTTCAACCAAACAATTGTATTTTTGATAAAAAAAATTCTACCAAAATAAGAGAATTCTATACCAAATAATTAAATTTTTAACCAAAATGATGAATTTTCAAGAAAGATTAATTTTCACCAAAAGAGACAACTTTTCAGCAAATTACATAAATTTGAAACTAACTTAGTTGAATTTTCAAATAAAAACGGTACACTTTTCATCAAAAAATGTGACAGGTGGATTTTTAATTAAAAAAAATTATTTTTCAACCAAACAAGGAATTTTCAATGAAATAGTTAAATTTTCAACCATAGAAATTACTTTTCAAGTGAAATGATGAATCTTCAACCAGAAAAATGAATTTTTTACAACGTAGTTCAACTTGCAAGTAAGTAATTCAGTTTTGCAAACAAAAAGACTAATTTTCAGCAAACTATTTGATTCCTCAACCAAAACCGATCAAATTTTAACCAAGCAGTTAAATTTTTAACCCCAAAAAGATGAAAAACAAAATAGATGAATTTTTAACCAAATTTAAATTTTCGACCTTCAAGATGAATTTTGAACCAATAAGACGAGGTATCAATTAAAATGATGAATCTTCAGTACAAAAAAAAATGTTTAACTAAGCAGTTCAATTCTGAATCAAATAGTCGAATGTTCAACCAAAAGACGAATTTTCAACTGAATAGTTGAATCTTCAACCAAAAAAAAATTAATTTTCAACCACACAGTTGCATTTTTAATTTAAAAAAAATTCAATTTCCACCAAAAGAGATGAATTCTGAGCATTTTTTCAAAAGTCGAAAGAGGTGGATTAGGAGAAAGAATGTGACCCCTGTCTGTTTAAATTAAAAAAAAACATAATTAATATTTCGAATCAATGACCCAAATATTACATAAATAGGAAATCTTATAAACTGTATGACGCACTTAGTGTAATAATATCCTAGGCACCACGTGCCAGCTTGAATTATGTCTACGAGTCGTCGAAATCAAGCACAAAAGTTTATTCCTGGTAACGAGACTTCTAGTTTCGCATAATATCAATTATATTTAAAAATTAAAAAAAAATCTTTAACTGAAAACATAAGGATTACCGAAATGAAGTTATTCAACCTGTTATTTCAGACCTTATGTGAAAGGACTTTGCTCTTCCTTTTCTACCTTTTTTTGGTGGCATTAACCTCTGGATTAAAGAGCGTACACGACCGTGAATTGAATTGACTGAGGATTTGTTCAGCCTGGAAAAAGAGGATGTGGAAATTCGTTCCGTTTTATTTCTTTCCATAGGAAACATCAAGTAAATACGCAAAAAATTCCATTTACGGGACACTAAAAAAATCAAAGGGAGAATTTTTTTTTACATTTTAGCCCTTTCTGTAGTCTATATCTAATTCAGTCAAGAGTTGACTGATTAAATTCGTCAAGCATGCTTCACCTGAAAAGTTTGTCATATCTACTGACAAAACAATCATTTTAACTGATGAGTCAGTCAATATTGTTGACTGAATCAAATATTCACACTAAATTACTGATTTTCATGTTTAATTTGATGAATGATTAACATTAATCACAAATGACTGATTAACACATTAAAAGTTATGGATTTGATCAATCAAAATGACTGATTTAAATAGCGAAATTCAATGGTTGTATCATTTAAAATGACTGATTTAATCAATGAGAGTTACGGTTCATATAATTTAAAATTATACTAATTTGATCAGTGGATGTTACAGATTAGATCAATTCTTCTCTATTGATAGAAAATAAATCTTATTGCTTCCAAATTCATCTTTTTGATTGAATTCAACTGTTTTGATTTAAAATTGAAATCTTTTTCCTTGAAATATCAACCATAACGTTTTTTTGAGAATTCTTATTTTTTATTAAAAATTCAGCTACTGAGTTGAAAACTGAACTATTTTGTTAAAAATTAATTTATTTACGTTGAAAATTAATTTTATTAATTGAAAAGTTAACTATTCCTTTTTTGATCTTTTTTTGGTACCATTACAATATTTTCTATTTAAAATGAAAATACTTTTTCGTGAGAATATCAACTATTTAGTTAAAAGTTCAACTACTTTTTTGAAAATTGATTTTTTATTGTAAGAGAATAATCATTTTAGTTAAAAATTCATCTGCTTGCTTGAAAATTGAACTATTTTGTTGAAAATTGTTTCTTTTTAGTTAAAAATAAATTTTGTTAATTAAAAATGTTTAAAACAACTTTGTAATTGAAAATTTAACTATTTCATTTTTGGTTGAAGATTTGTCTTTATTGTTAGAAAAAAAATCTTTTTGGTTGAAAAAATTTATCTTTTTGGGTAAATTCAACTGCTTGGTCGAAAGTTCATTCTTTTGGTCAATAATTGATCACTTTAGTTGAAAATTCATTTTTTTCTTTTTGAAAATTCATTTTTTTTAGTTGAAAATTCAAATACTCACTTGAAAGTTGAATTACTTTGGTTGAAAATTCGTTGTTTCTGGCAGTGAAAATAATTTTAACTAAAAATTTCAATATTCCATTTTTGGTTGAAAATTCGTCTATTCCAGTGGAAATTAAATATTTTTGGTTAAAATATTAACTGTTTTTAATGTGAAATTTAAATATTTTTTGGGCAAACATCAACTATTAAACTTTTTTTGAGAATTTATAGTTTTTATTGATAATTTTACTACTTAGTTGAAGGTAGAACTACTCTGTTAAAAATTTAATTATATTGGTTGAAGATTTATCATTTCAGTTGAAAATTCGTCCCTTTGGTCGAAAACTCATGTGTTTTGTTAAAAATTCGACTTTTTGGTAGAAAATTCATCTGTTTTGACAAAGTCATTATTTTGGTTCCTGATTAATAATTTTAATTGAAAGTTCATCTGTTTGGTTGAAAATTCAACTATTTTATTGAAAATTAGTTTTTTTTTGTTGAAAATTCAACTTTTCGGTTGAAAATTCTTGTATTTTGTTGAAAATTCGTCTTTTTTGGTAGAAAATTACATTTTTTGTTGAAAATGCAACTTTTCGTATTCCAGAGTCGAATGTTTTAAAAAAAATGTACCTTCTTAGCTTGAAAACTCAACTTTTTAGTCGGAAATTCATCTCTTTTGTCGAAAATTTAACTATTTTTTTGAAAACCCATTTTTTTCTTGAAAATTTTGTTAATTTAAAATTTTAAATAGTTCTGCCAAAAATCAGATCTGTGAAAAAATTGTTTTTCTATGCTTTTAAGAGGCAAAATAATATTACTGTGCTGATATTTCAAATAAAAAACATTTTTAGTGAACAAATTTTCACACTAACGAAAAATATTTATTTTAACACTGTTTTTTGCGATTATAAATCTATGCTAATTTTTTTCTGTGTATCACATCAGTTCCTAAAACCAGAAAACTTTTTTCTTCCAGAAACCAAATGTTAACAGATTGGATCATTTATGACTGATTATAACAGTGAGTCAAATTGACTGATTTGAAAGGTGACTTTTGACTGATTCAAACTGCGACAGTAAAAATGCAACTATTTTAACATTATTCTAGATTTTAGGATTTCATCATCCTTCATTATTACTATCAAAGAATACGACGTCTCATGGCTTTGCTTGCATTGTCCGCACGGGCATGCTTGCACTGTCCGCACGAGCATGTTTACACTGTCCGCACGAACATGTTTATATTGTCCGCACGAACATTATGACGTAACGCATCCCTGCAATTTGGAAGCATTGAAATGTCGAATGTTCATTGAAGAGTCGGAAGATAGTCGAAGACGATTAAAATATGATTATTCACTTCTATTTCGCCAGTGAAGAGAGAAGAGACAGCAAATTTTCTGAAAACCATTGTATTGAAATGAAGTGTGCGAGAGAGTATACCTATGGGTACAATATAGATACGCTCGATTTATTGCAGCTATTTACCATAAACAGCATCAAGCATTATTCCACTTGGATGCATGATTATACGAGTGTAATGTAAAGTTGGTAATTCTCTCTGTTGTACTATTACGTGTCTCGTGTGCGTGACGGTGAAAGGAAATTGAATGTGTTTTTGCTTTTTTCCTAAACATTTATCTTACTGAAGGCAATTATAGATTCGCTGTTTCCCCATAGTGAGAAAATCGCTGTCAGCGCTGAGTTAAACGTTATCTTACTGGATTGGTTGTTTATTACTTCCATATTCCCAGATGCGCATGATTTATGCAAGCGCATTGAATATTATCTACTTTGACCATCTTTATTCATTATTATCATTTCGAGAAATGATCTGTGATAACAAATGAAGGGAAAAACAGAAAATTTCACAGCCCAAAATGCGCTCAAAATAGGGGAAATACGGTGATATATTTTTGATGTTATGGTTTTGACCAGATAAACTGTATTAAATAATTTGATGTTAATTTTTTTTTGTCTACTAGTCTAAAATCAATATTTTGAATATTGATTTTTATTTCTAAATTGTGAAAAAATTGCTCAAAAGCTCCGCTGGGATCCGAACCCAATTCAACTTGTAGGGATTGTGAAGAAATTTCTCTCGTCTCCCCGTAGCTTCGCGGGTAAGTGCACCAGACCGGCAATCTGGAAGACCTCTGTTCGGATTCCAGCGGAACTTGAGAGAATTTTTTTCACAATTTAGAAATAAAAATCAATATTCAAAATATTGATTTTAGACCAGTGGACAAAAAAAAAACAATCAACATCAAATTATGAAATACAACGATTTTTAACGAAAATTTTTAAAGAAAAATAGAATAATAGAAGAAATAAATCCTTTTATATAAAATTACTGTGGGTGACATATTGAATTTAACATAAAGCAAATTTTCAACGAAATAGTTCATTCTTTAACCAAAGAGATGAGTTTTCAACTAAAGCGATGAATCTTTAAACATAAACATCAAAAATTTTAACGAATTATTTTAACTTTAAAAAAAATATATAGTTGTTACAAAAACAGTAATTTTCCAGTAGAAAGGACGATTTTTTTCGAACCAAAAAAAAATTAGTTTTCAACAAAATAGTTAATTTTTTAACGAAAAAGATGAATATTCGAGCAAAAAAGAGGATTATTCAAACCGAAAAATACGAAATTCCAACAAAAAACATGAACATGAATTTTCAAAATAATAGTTGAATTTTCAAGTGAAAAATGTTGATATTCAACAAAAAATTAATTACTTACTTAAAAATTAATTAAATTACAAAAAAAACAGTTGAATTTTCAACCAAATAATAATAATACTAATAATTTTTACCAAAAAAGATAAATTTTCAACCAGAAATATAATTTAAACCCTTTAAGCCCGAAAAAAGAAATTTTCAAACAAGAAAAATTGAATTTTCAACAAAATAATTAAATTTTCAACGAAAAAAGATGATTTTTTAAGAAAATAATTGATTTTTCAATTCAAAAGTACGAATTTTCTACAAAAAAAAAAGAATTACAACAAAACAATTGATTTTATACCAAACAGATGTTTTTTTTTTAAATACAATAGTTTAATTTTAAACAAAATAATTAAATTTTCAACGAAATACTAGTATTTTTAACCAAAAGAGAGAAATTCTGAACCAAAAATATAACAGTAGACTTTTTAACCAAAAATATAACAGTAGACTTGAAAAAATAAATTAAATTTTCAACCAAATAATAATAATAATTTTTACCAAAAAAGATGAATTTTTAACCAGAAAAATAATTTTAAGCCTTCAAGCCCAAAAGAAGAAATTTTCAAAGAAGAAAAATTTAACTTTAACCAAAAAAAATTGCTATTTTAACCAAATAGGTGAACTTTCTAGGCAAAAAGACGAATTTTTTGGAAGAGAGTTGAGTTTTCCAGATTTTTTATTTTTAACGAAGAAAAATTACGTTTTGAGAACATAGTTTAATTTTCAACAAGAAAGTGAATTTTCAACAAAAAAAGATGATTTTTTGACCAAATAATTGATTTTTTAATTCAAAAGGACGAATTTTCTAAAAAAAAAAAAAGAATTTACAACAAAACAAATGATTTTCTACCAAAAAATATGATTTTAAAAATAAAATAGTTGAATTTTCAACAAAACAATAAAATTTTCAACGAAATAGTAGTATTTTTAACCGAAAGAGATAAGTTCTAAACCAAAAATATAACAGACTTTTCAAATAAAAAAATAACAGTAGACTTGAAAAAAATGTTAAATTTTCAATTAAATAATAATAATTTTTACCAAAAAAGATGAATTTTTAACCAGAAAAATATTTTTAAGCCTTTAAGCCCAAAAAGAGAAATTTTCAAACAAGAAAAATGTAACTTCAACCAAAAAAAGTTGCATTTTTAACCAAATAGGTGAATTTTCTATGCAAAAAGACCAATTTTTCGGAAGAGAGTTGAGTTTTCCAGATTTTTTATTTTTAACCAAGAAAAATGACGTTTTGAGAACATAGTTGAATTTTCAACGAAAAAAGATGATTTTTTAACAAAATAATTGATTTTTTAATTCAAAATAATATACAACGAAATAATTGATTTTCTATCAAAAAATATGATTTTCAAAATAAAATAGTTGAATTTTCAACAAAATGATTAAATTTTCAACGAAATAGTAGTATTTTTAACCGAAAGAGATAAGTTCTGAACCAAAAATGTAACAGTAGACTTTTCAACAACAACAAAAAAATACTTTTCAAAAAAAAAAAAATAGACTTTTCAACAAACAAAAAAAGAGTTGCAACCAAAAATACTTGCACTTTCTTAATGGATTCTATTAATTCATTTCGCATTTAAGCGAAAAAGTAAGAAAAAGGAAAAAAGGGAGAAGTTTCTTGAAAACAGGGGGAAAAAGAAGAATTCTTTAACTAAGGAATTCCTTAAGAAGAATTCTTTGAAAAGGGGGAAAGAAGGGTAAACAGTGCAAGGTCAGCAGAAAAATGGTATGAAATACAATACTGTAATTTGAGATAGTACCTCATAAATATTTATGGACCCTCATTTCATTGTCTTGTGAATCAGCATGCTTAGACTTAGATAATAGGTACCATTTTTAAAAATAATTATAAAAATCATGTCAATCTTGACCTCGAAATTCTCGATGCTGTTTCAAGTAATCATAAATATATTCATGATCGGCAGGCCTTATTACTAGTTGCACTCTGTAAAGCGTTTTGCGCATTATTTCTCGAATATGGCAGCACTGCATTTCTTTCTTGGGGTACCGTTAATGTTTTCAATCGGCCTACAGTTACGAATAATTCGTCCAGTTATATCTTGGAAAAGGAGTACGGGAAAAGCACTTTTATTTCAAAACATGTACCTAAATTTGGTATTAAATTGCAAAACCTGCAGCTGAATGAGAAGTCCGAGTGGAGCTTCACTGTTAGAAATGTTTGGGAAATTCCGACACAATCAGGATACTAAAGTAACTGAAATTTACGAAATTAGCTTGCTGACAACGAAATTCAGTAACTTTTAGAGTAAATTCACTAAATTTTTATTAATATTCAGAAAAGGTATCTTAAAATTAAAAATAGTTTCTTAAATGTATGTATGTATGTATGTAATATGTATGTATATATGTATATATGTATGTATGTATGCATGTAATATGTATGTATATATGTATGTATGTATGCATGTAATATGTATGTATATATGTATATATGTATATATGTATGTATGCATGTAATATGTATGTATATATGTATGTATGTATATATGTATGTATGTATGTATACCATTAAGCCATTTCCCTTTCAGGGTAGGCATGACACTACCCGATTCGGGTAGTGTTTCTAGGTGGATAGTTTCTTGTAGTAAATAACTACAAGTGTGGGTTCACCACACCCACGACACGCCAACAGCACGCAGTAGTATTTTCGAACGGTCGCCAATCCAAGCACTAACCGCGCCCAACACTGCTTAACTTCAGTGATCTAACAGGAACTGGTGTTTCCAACGTGGTATGGCCGTTGGCCATGAATGGTAACAGAAATATAGACCTTTCCAACTAAAATGGCCGATTCCAATATGGCCGCCACACTGAAGGCCACACAAAGCGTGCAAACCGTGTAAAATCAGTGCAGGATCATTGTTTTTAATTGTTTACAGGAGTTTTTTTTTCAGTAAAGACCACTATGGTTCATAAATTAATTTTCAAGAAAATAGTTTAATTTTTCACTAAAGACAAGAATTTAAAACCAAAAAGAATAATATTCTACCGAATACTACGAATATTCAAACAATACATAAATTTTCAACTCATAAAAGATCAGTTTAAAACCAAAAATTAACAGTTAAATTATCAGTAAAGAAACCATTCTCAACCAAAAAAAAAAAACGAAGTTTCTACAAAATATTTCAATTTTCAACCCAAATAAATAACAACACATTAAATTTTCAACTAAAAATGGTATATAGTCAACAAAATAATTTTCAACAAAAAAAAAACATTTTTTCAACGAAAGAAATAATTCATAACTAAAAAAGATATATTTACAAAAAATGGAACAGTTAAATATTCAGTAGAAAAAATTAATTTTAAAACAAGAAAAAAAGGAATTTTCAATAAAATCGGTAAAATTTAAACATTTTTCCAACGAGGATAATAATATTCTACCAAAAGAGATGAATTTTAACAAAATACATCAATTTTCAACCATATTCGGATTTTCAGTAGAAAAAGATAAATTTTTAACAACAAACGTAATTATTTAATTTTCAGTTAAAAAAATAATTTTGAAAAAAAGAACTTTAAAACAATTAGTTGAATTTTAAACAACAAGAAAATGAATTTTCTACCAAAAAGATAAATTTTAAAAGAATAATAATTTTCTACCAAAAAGAGGAATTTTCAACCAAAAAAAAAGACATTTTTTAACTGAACATTTTAATATATACTCAAGTTTAAAGTAAAAAAAAATACATTTTTTACCAAAGAAAATATCAACAAAACAGTTAAATTTTCAACCAAAGAAATTAATTTTTAACAAAAATATACAAATTTCTAACTAAAATACATAAATTTTCAAAGAAGAATAATTTTCTCCTAAAAGTAAATGAATTTGCAAGCACATAGATGAATGTTCAGCCAAAAAATTATATTTCAACTAAAAAGATTAATTTTCAATGAAAAGAGACGAATTTTCATTAAAAGACATGAATTTTAAACCAAATGGTTGATTTTTCAAATAAAAAAACATAAATTTTCAACCCAAAGCGGAACACTTAAATTTTCATTTCATTAATGTTTAACATAAAAAACGAAGTTTTAACTCAATATTTAAATTTTCACCCGAAGAAATTAGTTTCTACCAGAAATTGATGAATTTTCAAACAAGAGGAGTAATTTTCTACCGAAAAGACAAATTTTAAACTAAAAAAAAAATACAGTTTTTAACTTTAAAGTGTAGTATATACTTGAGCTTTCAGTTAAAAAAAAATATTTAACAAGCAAACAAAATTAAACAAAATAGTTTAATTTTCAAGCAAAGAAATTAATTTTTAACCAAAATAGATTAATTTTTAACCAAAAAAGATCAAATTTCAAGCAAGAAGAATAATTTTCTAAAAAAAGAGTGGATTTTCTAGCACATAGAGGAATTGTCAACCCAAAAATAATTTTTCAACCAAAAAGATTTTTTTTAATCAAATAGATTAATTTTCAATGAAAATAGATGAATTTTCAAACAAACAAAAAAAGAATTTTTAACAAAATATGGTTCATTTTTCGACTGAAACCCATTAATTTTCAACCCAAAGTGGAATAGTTAAATTTTCAATAAAGGAGATAAATAATCGGTAAATTTTCAACCGTTTTCCAACAAGAAGTATAACAATTTACCAAAAAAGACGAATTTTCAACAAAATACATGAATTTTTAGCTATGAAACAAAAATGAATAAAAAATATTCCAACAAAATAGTTACATTTTCAAATAAAGAAATTAATTTTTAACGAAAATAGATGAATTTTCAAACAAGAAGAATAATTTTCTACTAAAAAAAGATGAATATTCGACCATATAGTTGAATTTTCAACGGAAGAAATGAATTTTGAACCAAAAAGATGCATTTTTAACCAAAAAGATTAATCGCCAACGAAAAATAAACTAATTTTCACCAAAATAGTTGAACTTCCAACCAAAGAGCAAAAATTATGAAAACAAAATAATTCCAAATGTCCACTAACTCCACTGTGAACAATGCACTTGTGTGGCCTCCAGTGTTAGCGCCATTTTGTCTGACGTCACAACTTGGAGAGGACCGAAAGAAGTGCGCAGTTAGCAACTACGCACTCCTCACTTCTCGATCGCGTTCGAAGCGGACAAAGCACGGTGGTTGTGGTCATGGGCGACAATGTACTGCAAAATTTTTTTTTTCAATTATAACGTTCCAGAAAACCTATTTTTCCGATAATGAATGATCTCAAGCGTGAAAAGGATTCAAAGTTTGCACGAGAAAAACCCGAAAAGTTTTGAAATCGCGAAAAAAACGACCTAAAAGCTCGATTGATGAGCGAATTATCTTTGCAATAAAATAAAAGACACTGTCATCATCTGCCTCGCAAATGAACTTCTAAAAAGGTACATCAGGACCGCAAGTGACTATCTGCTACGTAAATAAATAATGAATCCAGGTTTCAATTGAATAGTGAGTCCGCCGTTTACGTCAAATGACGCCCTCTTGGCTAGATGGGTTATATCTGTAATTTTGAGTCGTTTCGTTGGTTCATTAATTTTAATATAAATTTGCAGTATATATTTGTCTTGACAATAACACAGAAAAAACTGGGTTTTCTATTGGAACCAATTTTTGGTTCCAAAGGAGCAGCAACAAAAAGAAACCCCTTTTGCTGAAAAGGCACCCAAAATGATAAATGGTTTCTAAATGAACCCAAAGTATGGATTAAACGGTTCCAATAGAGCCCTTTTTCATTTCTTTCTTGACTCACTACAAAGACTTTACAAATTAATGATGCACATTTTACTTTTTAATTCCAATTAAATAATATTTTACTGGGGAAAATTGAATGAAGAAACAAAAATTATAGACATTAAGCATTCTTGAAAGGATGATAGTGCACATGAAATATGACAGTTTTAAGGTTATGTAGACAATCCGACGTTTTCAACTGCGCATGTTCCAAAAAAGCGCGGTATTATTTAAAATTATATAATATACTCTTGCAATATTATGTCAATATTATATTTTTTGTGAAGTTAGGTATTTCCGTTATTCGATTTAATTTATTTTCAAAAACAATACAAAGTGTTTGTTGAAATTTATCCGTATAATTATTCATAGTACTTATTGATTTCAAATAGGCCCGCGCATTTCGGCACATGCGCAATTGAATATATAAATAGCCATCTATCGGATATCAACGAACTAAAAAGGAACCCTAAAAAAGAGTTCTACTGGAGTCGAAGTTCTAAATTATACCAACTTGTACTTGAACTGCAACATCACCGAACCCACAGTTTTTTCTGTGAAAAATTATAATAAGACCATATATGCTTTTCTGAAAATTCCTACAGTTTCTAACAGTGTTGTTATCACAACTTTTAACTTATGTCGCTACGTGCGATGCGATAGAAAAAAAAACATTTGTTAACTTCGCTTTTTTTTTTAAAGCCTGATAAGTTATCGATGTTCAAGGACGATGAGGTGTTGAAAGCGCATTACTTCTAGAAGCAATCTTTCATATTTTGTACTCATACTAGCTGCAGCCGGATTATTAATTAACTCATTTCTAATCCACATGCCTGCAATTAATTACTTTCTGGGTAATTATAACTCAAATATCTCCTGAATGTGATTCTAACAAATGGGTGGAATAATTCTCAAGCGTGGATGTTTACAATAGTTTTCCGGATATTAATCACGTTCCTGATTTCTCCACATTCTTGCAATGCCTGATAGATATTATTATTAAAATATTGAGATTTCAGAGCCCAAAATTCTCTAAAAAGAGGGGAATAAGGGTAAATTTTCACGAAAATGGAAGAATAAATTTTATGAAATGTAATGAAATAAATTGAATTTTCAACCAAAAACATAAATTTTCTAATAAAAAGACGAATATTAACCCAAAATTCATGAATTTTTAACCAAATAATTGAATTTTCGACTAATAAAGATCAATTTTCAAACAAAAATGAAATAGTGAAATTTGTAGTTTAAAATAAAAACAAATTTTTATTAAAATGATTTAATTTTAAACCAAAGGAATTAATTTTCAACCAAAAAGATGAATTCTCAAAAAATAATGTAATAGTTGATATATCAACAAAAAGAGACGAATTAAACAAAAAATACGATTTTGAACAAGTAAATGAACTTTCTTCCAAATAGTTAAATTTTAAATTCTGAAAGATTAATTTTCAAACAAAAGAAGAATAGTTAATGTTTCAGTTTAGAAAAAAGTTTATTTTCAACAAAAAATGTAATATTTAATATGTCAACCTAAAAATATTTTAATTTTAAATACAAAAAATTAAGTGCAACAAAAAAGACAAAATTTAAGAAAATATTTGTATCGTCAAGCAGAAGCGATCAATTTAAAAAAACAAAATTTCTAACGAAGACGAATTTTCAACCAAATGGTTGAATTTTCAACTAAAAAAGATCAATTTTCAACAAAAAAATATAACAGTTGAAGTTTCAATTTAGAAGAAATTAATTTTAAAAAAAATGAATTTCGAAGAAAATAGATAATTTTACACAAGGAAGATGAATAAAAAAATACATAAATTTTTAGGCAAAACGATGAATTCTAAACAAAAAATGTAAGAGTTCATATTTCAACCAAAAAAGATTTTAATTTGAAATAAAAAATAATTAAATTTCACCAAAAATTACAACTTTTGAACCAAATATTTGAATGTTAAACTTAAAGAGATTATCAAAACTTGAATAGTTTTATTTGCAGACAAAACAATTTTGTGTTTCAATTTAATTTCTAACGAAGAAGTTAATTATCAACCAAATAGTTGAATTAAAAAAAAAATAGTTTAATGTTCGATCCAAAAAGACGAATTTGTTGGAAGACACATGAATCTTCAACCAAAATAGTTAATTACTCAACCCGAGAAACGAATTTTCAACAAAAAAGTTCAATTCATAACCAAAATAGTTGAACTTAAAAAAAAAAACGAATTTTCAATAGTTCAATTTTCAACCCAAAGAAATCAAATTTTTGCAAAAAAATTGAAATTCCAACCCAAAAATATGAATGTTCAACAAAAAAGTTAATTTACTACTAAACAATTGAATTTTCTATCAAATTGTTCCATTTTCAAGGAAGAAGATGAATTTAAAGAAAAAAACAATTGAATCTTTAACCCAAAAACGTGAATTAAAATTTTTTTTAACAAATAGTTTAATTTTTGACCACAAAATATGAATTTTCAACTAAATAGTTCAAATAAAGAGTCTTAAATCCGAAAAAATAAATTGTCAAACAAGAAAAGTCAAATTTCCACCAAAAATAGTTGCATTTTGAAACAAATATTTAAATTTTTGAGCCAAATTGACAAATTTTTTAGAAGATAGTTGAATTTTCAAGAAATGATTTTATTTTTTAACCAAAAAGAAAGATGACATTTCTAGCAGAAACGATAAATTTTCTAATCAGGAAGACAAATATTCAACAAAACAGTTGCATTTTCGAACAAAAAATGACTATTTACCAAAATAATTAAATTTTCAACAAAATAGTCGAATTTTTGACCAAACAGTTGAATTTTGAACCAAAGAAGATGTTTTAATAAAATAGTTGAGTTTTTAACAAAACAATTGAATTTTCAACAAAATAGATGCATTTTTAACCAAACAGTTGCATTTAAAATCACTCAATTTTCAATCATCGCTCTAAATTTGAATCGGTTAGGAATGGGATTGCAATCAGTAAGGATTTTAATTGAAAATCTGTAAAAACTCACTGATTCAAATTTAGAGAGAAGAAAGATGAACCTTCGACTAAAAAGATGAAATTTCGAAACAAAATATGAATTTTCAATCAAACACGACGAAGTTTCTATAGAAAAAAACGAATGTTCAACAAAACAGTTGAAGTTTGGACCAAAAGATGTTTTAGCAAGATATTTGAATTTTCAACCTCGTTTTTCGATCAAAGAAATATTTTATCGATTCAAACAAATATTTTTTTGATTTAAACAAAGTTTATTTGATTCAAACATGCTACTGTTCAACGCAAACAAATGTTATTTGAATTAAACAAATTATATTTGAATAAAACAAACTCTATCTTTGATATAGGAACAAACAAATGTTTGTTTGATTCAAACAAACATCTTTCTGAGTCAATGCAGGATTCTATGATCAGTTCCAATTATTTTGTTGATTGTTATGACTTGATATGACATACATAATTGGAACATAGCATTATTGACCTTTCGATAGAGGCATTTTATTTTAATATAGCAAATTAACGAGGCGTATGAAATCGCACACATGAGAAAATCGAAGTGGATGCGTATGTGCAAGAGGAGTGACTCATCCATGACGTTTCATACATTATGTTTCATCCCATGTGGGTATCTCCCACATAATACCTATAGATAATGTACTATAGCGTTATTTTTTCTTTTTTTCTTGAAAGCCATTGCAAACCGTGTTAATACTTGTCTACAAGATTGTGCATGAGGGCATTGTTTCTGGCTAGGATATTCGCTTTGTTCGAACGATTGTTAAATGCAATCGAAGGATGACTTTGTGAGAGTTGGGACTACTAACATCGAGTCAAAAAAAGCTGAACTCCTAACGGAGTCTCCGGAGAAAAGAGGTTTTATGTTTTGCGGAACTGTGAGTCAATCTGATCCCAATCGTCCTAGCTTGTAAACTTGTAGTGACACTTATTCCTACACGTTGTGTCTTTCATTTATAAACATGAACCATGAGGAAGTTCAGTTACCTTCTAGGTTACAAGATGAGTTTTGCAATTCCTTCCAGAAATTATTGATTTGATTGAAGACCAAGGTCACTGCAAAACTTTGTTTTTAAAATTCCCTGACAGGGGTCGCTGATCAATCTCACTAGCAATCATACCAGGTGGAGAGTTTTACAAAACCATTGTACGTCACATTTGACACATATAAACAAGCTAACTGATAAGCCCATAGAAAAATTCCTACTTTTTGCGTTGATCACACTCTGTTGATTCTCCAACATTCTGCATTCAGAGCAAAGCTCTCCACACTTTATAAAAAGTATCATTTCAAGGCTAGTTTTCGGTATTGAAACAGTCCTCCAAAAATATAGTCTCGGGTGGTTCTATTCTAATGCCACTTTATTTTGATGCCACAAAACGAGGGTTTAGTAAAACTTTTTTGCATCAAAAGAGGACTGAAGTGAGAATCAAATTCCAATGACGTAACGTAACACATGGGAACGTGAAACGTGCGCGAACTGTCGTATAGAATCTGGGTTATACACAATGTTAGAAGTTTATAAATCCTGTTTTAAAATAATATGTTGATTAGCACTGAGAATTTATTGTTAGTCAAGAATAAGGAGACTAAGAAGAAGTAAGCACGAAGAAGAAGAAATGAAAACTAGAAGACGAAGTAAACCACATGACGAATCCTTACTTGAAAATAATGATTACTTACGCAGAAAGTCTCCGATTTATCTTCCCAAAAACAAGAAAATTTTGTAATTCTACTTCGAAAAAATGTTTACAAAATATCAGCTATTCAGTAAAATTACGGAAAAATGAAAAATCGTAATTTGTGAATGTTATTTTTACATGAAGCATGGAGAAAGCAGCAGGTTGTGTGCATGTGATTTTACGCACTGTCCAGGGTAATTTACATATTATATTTCTATAATTCACGTTAAAAATTACTGATAATTTTTGTCTAATCATTCATAGAATTTCACAACCAATTTTTTTTCATAAATTATTATAAATTTCATTTTTATTATAAATTAAAGGGAATAAAGAAAAAAGAAAAAAAGAAATTTACGATAGTAAAAAAAATTCTTAAGATTACTGGGAAGCTTTTGTATGACTTTTTATTTTGAAAAATTAATTCCAACAGAATATTCAAAAAGATTTCAAAAGACATCCAATATCATCAAAAAATAATTTGGAACATTTTAAGTGATTTTTAAAATTCTCCAGGATTTGAACATTTGAAAAATTTCAAAACATTCAAAAAATTTTGAAACAAAATGTAGATTTTCAACATTTTGAAATAAAGTTTTGAAGCTGTTTAAGGATTTTAAGAGGTTTCAAGATAATACAAAATATTTTGAAGATTCCTAGAAAAGTTTTAAATGATTTTTTATTTAAAAAAATAATATTTTTAAGAGAATATTTAAAATAGGTATCAAAACAATTTTTGATTCATGGCTAACAATTGAACAATTATAAATTTGTAAGGAAAATTAAAATAATTTTACTCCTAATTTAAAAATTGTTCAGTTCAAAAAAATGTAACCTTTCAATTTTTAATGTCTTTAACATAAAATTGCTTGAAATGATATAATTTTAAAAATCTCTGAATTCGTTGATTCATTCTTCAATTTAAAGAATTGAAAATGATGACGTGGATTCACTTTTTTTTTAAGTCTTTGAATTGCACAAATTATAGGAGTTTAACTATTATTTATTTATTGAGCGTTTAGATTAAACAAATTTAGGCTTTAGGGTCCTTTGAGTTGATGAATAAATTCATTATTTGATTTGATTTTTTATAAATAAATGATTGCTTCAATTCAAAGAAAGGAATTTAAAAAATACCCTAAAATCTTTAAAATCTTATGAAATCCCTTGACATTTTTTAAAGATCTAGAAAATTCCGTCAAAATTTTAAAAATACCTTATTATCTTTAAAATTCTTTAAAATACCTTCAAATTATTGAAATCAACTGAAAATTTTTTGGAATTTTAAAAAATACCCTAAAATCTTTAAAATATTTTGAAATCCCTTAACATTTTTTAAAGCTCTAGAAATTTCTTTCAAAATTTTAAAAATACCTTCTTATCTTTAAAATTCTTTGAAATACCTTTAAATTATTGAAATCAACT
>CAKNXH010002099.1:23202-48866 GCA_932178445.1 Andricus quercusramuli | reverse complement strand
CATCATTTTAGTTAAAAATTGAATTATTTAGTTTAAAATTCGTTTATTTGTTGACTGAAAATTAATTTTTTCATTGAAAATTCAACAATTTTTTTTCTTTCTTGGCGGAAAAATCTTTTTTTGGTTAAAACTTCAACTATTTGGATAGAATATATTGTTTTTTCCTAAGAATTGGTATTCTCGAACTAAAAATTCTAATATTTTGTGAAAAATTCATCAATGCTTTTTCTTTCTTGACTGAAAACCCGCTCATCGTTGAAAATTCCTCTTTATTGGTGAAAATTCGTATTTTTGGGTTGAAAACTATTTTGATGGAAAATAATATTTTTTGTAAAGAATTCGTATTCTCGGATTGGAAATTCAAATATTTTGTGAAAAATTCATCAATACTTTTTCTATCTTGGCTGAAAAATCGTGCATCCTCAAAAATTCATCTCTTTTGGTAGAAATGTAATCTTTTTTGGTTGAAAATGCTGTTCAGCATTTTCAGTTCAAAATAGATCTCTGGTGAAAAATCGAACTATTTTGTTGAAAATTTGATGAAAAGTCTAGTATAATATTTTTGATTGAGAATTTATCTTTTTTCGTTAAAAATTTAACTATTTCGTTGAAAAATGATATTTTCGCGTTCGTTATTAAAATAAAAAAACTAACTAAAAAAGGAACAAACTTCATTTAATTTAACTACTCCTTTTTTATTGAAAATTAGTCTTTTTGGGGTTTAAAATTCAACTATTTTGGTGGAAAATTTAACTATCTAGTTGAGAATTAATTTTTTTTGTTCATCAAAAAAGTAACTAAGTTACTAAAAAGTAACCCGTTCTTCATAGGATTCTCTACAATTCAAGTTTAAAACCCCATTTTTTCTTTTATGGAATAAAAATTCCATGACCATGAGCAAAATTCAAGTACTCTTCAAGGTTTTTCCAGGTAAAAAAGAATGCAATGACTTTTCCAGGTTTTCAAGGATTTCCAGGACGCTACACGTCCTGTTTTATCTTAAAAAAGTAACTAAAAAGTGATTTAAAAAAAAAGAGACTAAAAGTGACTTGTGTGGCTGGCAATTAACAGGGCTTTGATTACGAAAAAAGCGAGCAACAGGATAAGAAAGATAATTCCTGAAAGTGGTAATAAATAGGACTAATTTAATTAATCACAACAAGTCTAAACTTTCAATTAGAATCAATACGTCTGCGCGAGCTCGGATTAAATTTACTCCTGGCGCCTACTGCGTTTGTAAAGTGAACGTGACTACCGGATTGATAAAGAAGATTAATTGAATCCAACTTCACAGAAAGGAATGATAACCACTTTTGCTTCGCTTTTGCTTTGCTTTTGCTGTAAAAGCTATTCGTAATGATTAGCATTAATTAGAATTAGAGTGCGTAGTAATATCCAGGTGTGTGCTAATTGGTTTCAATAATGACCTAGAAAAGTTTCAAGATTAGACAAACTACGATGGAGGTCAATAAAACTATGTTTTCTATCAAAGGAACGGCTTTCGTAATAAAAAGATTTGATCAAACAACTTTCATGGTAAACAACTTTTTCATACTATTCTAATTCTAATTTCATACATTCTTTTCGACCCTAGTTTCGATCTCTATAATTTCAATAATAAACCCATTTTTCATCATATTTTCAGTTTCATTCCTTCACGTCCATGCATGAAAAAATGCATGGACGTGAAGGAAGGTAGAGAAGTATGCCAGGACAGAAAATTGTGGCGAAAAATAGTTTGTAAGAGTGACAATAGAGTGAATGACGCCTGAAAAAAAGACGGATTTTCAACAGAAATTATGAATTTTCAACAAAAAAAAAAGAATTTTTAACTAAATATTTAAATTTTCATTTAAATATATAAATTATCAACCAAAACAATTAATAAAAAAACTTTAGTTGAAATTTTAACGAAGTAGTTGAATTTTCAACCGAAAAAGACGAGTTTTCAAGAAAAGACATGATTTTTCGACTAAAAAAATCAATTTTCAATTGAAATAAATAATTAAATTTTCGGTTGAAAATTTTATTTTAAACTTAAAGGAACATATTTTCAACAAAATAGTCAAATTTTCAATCAAATAGATGAATCTTCTACCAAAAAAAAATTAATTTTGAACAAAAAGTAGTTCAACCTTTAACCAAGTAGTTGAATTAAAAACCAAAAAAGATTTTAATTTTTGAAAAAAGTCAGCCGAATTCAATAAAAAAAGACATCTTATCGACAAAAAAGTAGAATCCTCGACCAAAAAAGTTTAATTTTCTATAAAAAAAGACGGATTTTCAACCAAATAGTTGAATTCTCACAGAAAATGAATTTCAAAAAAAAAAAAGAAAAAAAAAATGAATTTTCAACAAAACAGTTACATTTTCAACTAAATAGATGAATTACCAACCAAAAAAATTAGTTGAACTTTTAACAAAATATTTAAATTTTCAACCGAAAAATACGAGTTTTCAATAAAAGATATGAATTTTGGATTTAAAAAAAAAATAAATTTTCAATCAAAATAAATAGTTACATTTTTAGTTGAAAAACTTATTTTAAATTAAAAGGAACGAATTTTCAACATTGGAGTCAAATTTTTAATTAAATAGATGAATCTTCTACCAAAAAATTAATTTTAAACAAAAAGTAGTTCAACCTTTAACCAAGTAGTTGAATTGTCAACCAAAAATATTTTAATTGGTTAAAAAAGTCAGTCGAATTCAATAAAAAAAAAAGACACCTTATCAACAAAAAAGTAGAATCCTCAACCAAAAAAGATTAATTTTAAACCAAACAGCTGCATTTTTAACAAAAAGAGACAAAATTTCAACAAAGGAGATTAATTTTCTACCAAAAAAGACGAATTTTCAACAAAATAGTTAAATCTTCAACCAAAGGGATGAATTTTCAACTTTGAAAAAATTAATTTTCAAGAAAAAATGAAATAGTTCAATTTTCAGTTAAAAAAATTATTTTTCAACTAAAAAAAATGAATTTTTAATTTTAAAAAAGCAAATTGTCAACATAATAGTTCATTTTTCAACCAGACATTAATTTTCAACTGAGATGAATCTGCACACAAAAAAATGACTTTGAATTTTCAACCAAAGAATAATGAACTATTAACTAAAAATAATTGGACTTTCTTCTGGGTTCTATTAAGGGCATTTATTTGAACAAAATAGAAACAGTTTCACTAAAAAATAGCTTCGAGAGAAAAAAGAAAATTATATTTAGAATAAGTATCCACAAAAATGAAACCTAAATATTCAACAATTTAACCGCGAAATCTTACCCGCAAACCCTAACCGTCTGTCACGTGATCACTCACATGTTGTTATTTGTGGCGGCTTTAAAACAAAACAAAAAATGAATTTATTATTCTGAAATTTTTGGAAGTGGTTCGCAACATTTATGAGGCACGTCTCTCGGTCCCATTTGAGTTTTTATTTGGTTTCAATAATGCAATTTCATTAACTTTATTCTATTTTAGCTGGGGCTCTAAAGCCCTGTTCTCACTTACAAGGAAGAAGAAGGAGAATTAAGTTTCTTGAAAACACGGAAAAAGAAGACATTCTTTATAAATGGGAAAAATAAGGGTATAGGGGTGTAGGGGAATAGGGGAAAGAGTCTGAAATCTGCACTTGCTTTTCATTGGCTTACGATAATAGATTAAAGCTTGGCTGCACACCCTTTAGCTTTAGAACACTTTACATATTCGGACGCACGTGAAGACTGGAGAATACGGGGAAGAGGTTACATTATGCCCTAGGTCATGAACTCATAAAGTTTACCTGCCAACAAGTCTCGTTACTTTATCGTTCTTCCTGGAAATGCAGGTTGTGTGGTTATTTCGATTACATCGCCGGCTGGTCAACCTTCCCGCATTTCCTAGGGAAAACCTTGAGAGTGCCAATAAGGGCAATATTTTTTTTATGGTTTTATAACCGTAAACGAGAAGTGAGTCTACTTCTCTGAACTGGTTTCAATTTTACTAGCAGCGGATCTCTACTGAAGATTTCAGACTTCGCAGCCCAAAATGATCTCGAAATAGGTAGGGGAAATAGGGAGATTTTTCACGAAAATAAGGGAATAATAGGGGAATACATTTTTAAATTAAAATTGATTAAAGTGTCATATTCAATTCAATGTAAATTCCTCATTTTTAACCACATAGAATTTTTAACAAAATAGATGAATTTTCAAGCAAATGGCTGAATTTTCAAACCAGAAAGATTAAACTTCAACCAAAAATGAAACCGTAAAATTGTTAAGTCGAAAAGTCAAAATTTTTAGAAGACAGTTAAATTTTCAATAAAAAAATGGAATTATCAACAAAAAAGTTGATTTTTAACCAAGAACCATGACTTGTCTGCCAAAAAAATCAATTTTCAATCCAAAAAAGATGAATTCTCAACGAAAAATAAAATAATTTATATTTCAATTCAAAAATATTTTTATTTTTATTCAAAAACAGTTGAATTCAAACACGAAAGACGAATTTTCAACAAAATACATAAATTTTCAAGCAAAATATGAATTTTCAACAAAATATTTAAATTTTCAACCAAAGAAATAAATCTTAACGAAAACAAAATAATTTTTAACAAAGTAGTTGAACTTCAAACCAAGTAGTAGAATTTTCAACCAAAAAGATGGATTCTCAATAAAATAATTAATTTTTTAAGAAAATAGTTGAACCCTCAACCAAAACAGATTATTTTTAGTCAATCAGGTTGCATTTTGAACCAAAAACATAAAAAATGTCGACCAGAAAAGATAAATTTTCAATAAAAAAAGGATCTTTAACGAAATAGTCAAATTTTAAAATAAACAGATGAATCTTCAACAAAAAAAAGAATGTGCAACAAGTTAGTAAAATTTTTTTAACAGATCAATCTTAAACGAAAAAGATCAATTGTTCACAAAGGAGGTCAAACTTTCGACCAAGAAGTTGAATTTCCAACCAAAAAATAATTTTCCTAAATAAAAAACAGTTGAATATAACCAAAAATGACGAATTTTCAACAATTTAAATAGTTGAAATTTTAATTTAAAAACCTAACTTTTCTACAAAAAAAAACGGATTTTCAACAAATTAGTTAAATTTTTTAACCAAAGATGAATCTTAAAAGAAAATAACACTATTTGAAAAAATAAATAAATGAATTTCTAACCAAAAAAAAGGAATTCTCAATCAAACGTGAATACGTGGATTTTTACACCAAAAAAGATTTTAATTTTAATTTAAAAAAAGTTGCATTCAACCAAAAAGACGAATTTTCAACAAAATACATGAATTGATTTTCAACAAAATATTTACAGTCTAAACCAAAGGGTTGAATCTTTAAAAAAATGAATTAAAACATAAAAAACAGTGGAATTAAATAAAAAACGATGAATTTTCAATGACTGAAAGTTGAATTTTCAGTTCGAAAAATTGATTTTCAATATAAAAAAAACGAATTTAGAACAAATTAGTTAAATTTTCAAGAAAATAAATGAATTCCTAACCAATTAGTTGAATTTTTAAATATAAAAGTTAATTTGACAACATACAAGTTTATTTTCTACCAAGAAAAATGACTTTTCTACAGAAACAAAAATGAATGTTTAATCCAAACAATCATATTTTCTATTCAAAACAGTGGAATTGTCTTACTTGGTTCTATTAATTCTGTTTGAATTTGAGCGAAAAAAAGGAAAGTTTGTTGAAAACTCGGGAAAAAGGAGAAATTGATTTAAAAGTGGGGAAAAAGGGAAATAGGAGAAAGAGTGCGAAGTCAGTTTTTGGGGCAAAATTGAATAAATTTGATTCTATCAAACAAGAATTAAAAAATTTGTATATTCAGATGTTAAAATTGAGAATAGCAGAGTTTAGATCCGTGTGAGAAAAACTAAACTTCGTGGGAAGGAACCGACCATCTGGGGCCTAAATAAAATAAATGATTCAAGAATCTTTTTTTAGGTGACGTCAGCTGGGACCAGCAGGGTGCTTTCTAACGAAGCTCTAAAGTCATGTTCTTTTCTGAACATTGTATCTTTTAAGATATATATTTTTGCAATATTAAATTAAAATTATTATTATTAATTATTAATAATTATGTAAATATTAATTATTATTATTATATAATTATAAAAGGTTTTGACTTTTCTTTATTAGAGGATCATCAGAAATTTTTATATATTTAGGAGGGTAACGGTACTTTAGGTTTCGAATTTATTTTTATTTTTAATGGTGAATCTTGATAAAATGTGGGGTTGTCACTATTTATAGGAGACGAAACTTTGGACAAGTTTGCCTACACAAGAGTTGATTAAACCAGTTCATATCTTCGATACTGGACCACTTTATCTTTTAAACCCATTTCTTTCTCTAATTTGAATATTAGTCCATCAGTCATGATTATCAAGTTGACTTGACAACGCATCACATTGATAGGAACCAATTTCGAAATAATTTTGGAATAATTATTCAAATTTACTTTTTGATTTAGAGAATTTCCAACGTAAAGTGGTTCATTTCCTTAAGATATTATGGTGTTGACCAGGGTCAATAAATTAACAATACTGAACACATAAATCATTTCTTAATCTTTATCCTACATAAGAATAATATCCGTACTATAAAGTTACTTTTATGAATAAAAAAGCATTGTTATATAATTTTATAAAACAATGCCCTCATTTTTCATTGAAAAATTCCATTGAATTCATCTTTTACATACCAATACGATCCCCAAATTCTATTTTGGAATAGAAAATAATCCACTGTATAAGTACGTACCTGAAACACAAAATAAATGAACATCATTAGTATTTAGTACAATTATAATTTTTTTAAATATTAAAAGATAGAAATCTAAGCTAGTGAGATATTTATATTACATTAAATATATCGGATAATCTTATTTATTAAATTTTCAGGGTTTTTTTACTCAACCTGTAACAAAAAATCCCTGAAAATGTAAGGGTTTTGCAAGCATCTCTACATTTTTCCGGGTATCATTTTTAATTATCGAGAAATCGGGAAATTAGAAAAAATAGGAATAAATATACAACAATTACGCGAGTTAAATATGAGTAATGTTTTTTTTCTGTGATTACAAATATCTAAGCATCCCATACAATTTATAATCTTATGGAATCATTTAATTTCTTTTGAAATCCTATGAATCTCTCAAATATGGTCAAATTCCTTGAAATCGCATCAAATTTGGTAAATAACGCTAAGATTCCTTGAAATCTTCTGAAATCTAACAAAATCATTTGAAATTCTTCATAAATTTTTAAATCTCTAGAAATTTTCTAAGATCCTAGAGAATTCTTTGAAATACAAAATTTCTCGGAATCATAATACACTATATTCTTTAAAATCTTTTGAGATTTTTAAAATCTCAATCTTGTAAGATCCATTTAAATCTTTTGAAATCCCGTACAGCTTAAAAACTTTAATCTCAGACCACATAAAATCCCATGAAATTCGTAGAAATTCTATGAAATCTATTCAAATTTAATTCTCTAACAAAAATTTGAAATTCCCTAAAATTCCTGTAATGTTTAAAATTTTTGCAATATTCTGAATCTTTAAATCCTTTGAAATATTATAAAATCGCCTAGGTTTGGTAAAATCCCTGAAAATCCCTTGCAATACTTTGCGATCACGTAAATTATCTTATAAATTATGTTTGAAAACTGGGGAAAACTCTGAAATCAGATGAAAGTTCTTCAAATCCCTTAAAATCTTTTGAAATATTTCACAATGCTCTAAAAGCTTTCAAATGTTTAGAAATCCACTTTAAATTTCTGGAAGTATTTTAAAGCCCTAAAATCTTTCAAATCCTTTGAAATCCATAACAATTTTTTAAGTCTTTAAAATCCTATAAAATCCGCCAAAAACTCTTGAAATACTTTGATATCCCGTAAATTATCTTAAAATTTGTCATTATATCTCAAAATGTCTTCGAAAATTGTAGAAACTTTGAAATCCTCTGAAATCAAATGAAACTTCTTTAAAGCTCTTCAAATCCCTTGAAATATTTGTATTCCTCAGAAATCCATTTGAATCTTTTTAAATACGCTTTAAAACGCTATAAAATCCTTGTAAATACCCAGTCAGTATCTGTCGAAATCTCGTGAAAATTTTTCAATTCCTTCAAATTCTTTCGAAGCATTCAAAATCTTGAAATATTTTGAAATTTCGATTTCTGAAATGGCAGATGTTATCTTAGCCAACCTAACGATGAAGTTTTAAAACAGGTTTAAAGGTAAACTGAAAGGATAGTTGCATTAGCGATCAATTTGACAAAATAGTAGCATTAGTGTCATTTTTAAAATAATAGGAAAATAGCCTTCATTTTTTACTCAGGTTGTTTTGAATCCGGAAATAAAACCGGATTTCCTAAGCTTAGTACTGAATATTCGACTCGAGTCCCTTTGAATTCCTCTTTACACATTTTTGTCAACCTCTTTTTGTAGAAATTTATAATCAGAAAAAATATTGTAAGCCCTAGTCGTGTATAAAAGCGGCAAGTGTCTTGAAAGGGTGTCTTGATCTATAGGAACTAGAGTTCATGAAGTATCATCGGGATAGCAATAAAATGACACTGCTTGGTACTTGATGCAGGTTCTGAAGGTATAGGTGTGTTACAAGGATTCGCGGATGGTACTCGACTTGGGTGACTCATAAAATCGCTCATAACGCTCGTGGCAAGTCGAGAGAAAGTATTGCGATTACAAGAGGCTATTCTACTTCGCATCGTATTTTCCATAGTAAAGCCCTGAATTATAGCACCGTGTCTTGTGTCTTACAAGTTACAACTTACATGCGACTGAGAAACCACGGGCGGCACTGACAGGGGGTCAGAAACAGTAACCAGACAGTACTCAATACTTTCCTTCCAATCACACATTTTTCAGGACGATTTCCATTTTTATTCAAGCACAAAGATCGCAAATCATAATCAAATTTGGCTAATTTTCCAGAAAAACCTAATATAACTTTTCAACGGTTTCTATAGAGGAAACCAATACTAGGTGGATAGAAAAACTTTAGAAGTCATAACATTGATAAATGTTGAACTGGTGGAGAAAGTACTACATGTTACATAATGTTATAATTCATCATACCACAGTCAATAAATAATCAAAATGACTTATATTGACTTTAAACAACAGTTTTAAATCACAGTTGATCTTACTGTTCTAAAAAATGGTGTCATTTACAGCTTTATCAAGGGTTTTTCGCGATTAAAAAATTTCCAGATATCCAGATCAAATCACCAACCTGGCTACGTTTAGTCAGATTTGCGATTTAGTGCCAGGAAAATTACCAACGGTCTGTGTGTAAATTTAATCAGACCCTACGATTCGTCGTTACGTGCGAAGAAAGGCATAAATTACTCTTTCTCTCTCACTCTCCCGAGAAGATAAGCAGAGATAAACGAGGGGGTTTCACGAGAAAAAGGTGGTGCATCCTGTTCCATATTTATATGCCGTGTTAGGATGAGATTAATCTGACGTGTGCTTTCGGATAGATGATTTCCGTGATTTTAGATTAAATTATGATTCTATTAGTTTTCTCACTGTGGAGATAATGAGAAGAAGAATTGGCCATTGCCGAAGGAAAAGATGTCGGATGTACCGAGAACGTGTAAGTCATAAAAATCATGCCTCCCACACCTTTTCAGTTCTGAGGATGAGTTTCCTAATAGAATCTGTAATGGACTTCCTACTTCAAGACGGTAGCTACATTATAACTTAGGTATTGGTATATCATATGATTGGGCAGTAAGAAGATTTGTGTGATTCACACGCCCTTCCAGTATTATCAATTCCCGGATTTAACTGCGCTCTTAATCCTTCTTTGAATCATGCTTTCTTGCCACGAGGTTTGAATCAGCAAGTACATTTTTATAACCATTCCTTATGTAGGTTTACAGAAAAAACGAAGAGTAATCTCTAGCTGAAATCATTATCTTTCACGGCGTAAGATGCACCCACCACTTTGGCTATGATTAGCATGTCAACTGTATTGTATCCAAAATCAACTTTAGCCACTTGAAAATTACCCGCAATGAATGAAGAAGAAGCTAATAACCCAGGATCCAGAGTCCATCATTCAGCAAGTTCGAGAGGAATGATGTCAAGAAAGGATGTCATCCTTAAGTTCCTAATTGTGACAGTTACTTTACAGTTTAAAGAGAGTTTAGTAAAGATTATCTCAGTGGGAGACTAAAAAGTAAAGACAGCCAGTATGAAAGGGTGTATTATATTTCACCATGTGTACGTGGGTTGGAGACTAACGAGGCAATTTCTTGGCTCAAACACCCTGTGGTGCAGCAGGCAAAAGGCAACAACTAACAACTTCCTCGAGCATTGGTGAAAAGATGCGCAAGAAATAATAACCGCAAGATAATGTGGATACTTGGAGATGGAGAGGTTAATCATAGGCATTTTTTGTCACACTTTCGACTGCTGGTCGAAACGAAACGAAAGTGTGAAGGCTGATTAAAGTTTGAAATATATAGTTGCTTTTCCACGGAGAACTCATCCGTTTAAAACTGCAAGGATGCCATAAATTAGACCTTTCTCTTCTTGTTACAAAATAATTGTGCCATGGTTTAGCTTTAGTAGAATCGCGAGAATCCTGGGACGGGTAAAAGCGAGTTCCCAGGGTGAGGGAAATAAAGATGGCGATAGGAACAATCGGTAGATGATGCCGATAAAGTCCTTAGAAGAGAAACCTTACATGATGAAGAGGCGAGTCTTACACGAAACAGTTTCTGCCATTTTTTAATTCCCTTTTCAATGAACATTCTATGTTCTTTAGACCTGACAAGGGGCTACACGTGTAATATTCGATGTTATTACTATTATTATTGATGCTTTTGTAGGTATAGTTGTAGTTGTTGAGATAGCGAAACCGGATCGCAGACCCTGACCGAAGAAAATGCGATACTTCAATGTTCAATCTGCGATAGGCAAAGTACTAGGGAGGTGTGATTTTGCCAGGAGCATAATCTTGGGCGTGATCGTGATCGCGGGATATTATTTGTAATGTAATCTAGACACACGGGAGAGTGGCAAAGTGAAGTTGTAATACAAGAGTCTAGAGAAGCATTCCGTGGCATCTCTTACTGCAATCCACCCGCATTTCACAAATGATCATTGACTGCGAGAAGACAATGAATATCGAGACAAGCAAATGATTTCGCATGTTTAAATATAAAATGAATAATCTAATTTGACCATTTTTTACATAAATGTGTTAATTTCAACTGATAAAGTTTCACACAGAAAACCCTAGGGGTTCAGCTATGTTGGATCTCATGATCAATGTCAAAACTGATAAACAATTGAATTGCTTTCAATATTCATAGTCTGCCGTTCCAAATTCAAAAGTCGTGTCTGCAGTTTGGATAAGTAACTTGTCACTTTACCAAACTTTCGATAAAAGTCATACCTAACCTTCCTTGTTTTTGTTTATGGACCTGTATTTTATAAATCATGTTTCAAAATGCTTGTTCAAAAATTCAAACGGCAAAAAAGGCGTTTATGATTTTTTTCTAAAGTTTAAGTAGTGACAATTGACTCATCCAAAATCCAGATATGAATTTTGAATTTGGAACAGCAGTGTTGCTCAATATAAAACAATTATGATTCAATTTTGTTTCAGTACGTTTTGACGCCGTTTCTGTTTTCCAAGATCTGCAGCTTCATTTTTCTGCGAAACTCCATTCCTGAACCACTGTGCGAGGCCTGTATTAACAGAACTGTTATGACATAACAGTTCTGTTAAATAATGGTTTAAGTTTAAAATTCTTGCATTTAAATTTAGTTAAAAGCAAACAATTTTAGCCGGCAAAGGAAGTGAAAAAAAAATTAGCTGAAATCAGTACAAAAAGTTTCCTCTCACTCGCAGAAACTGCTGGTGATGTCATGCGTTTTTTTTCACATATGAATATAAATTGTGTGTTTTTTTTTTTTTTGTAACTGAGCAACACTGCAATTGAGTGTCCGGCAATTGATTCACCGCGACTACGAGGCGAGCGAGTGAGTACAAATGGAGTACAATTGGCTAGCCAGGGGAAACCAGAGGAAGATATAAATAGCTGCTTAAGTTATAGTACACTTATATACAGAGGTTTCCTGTACGCGCTCCCGACCCTTCTTAGCTTGACACTGACATAGCTCCACATCGAAAAGCTCGAAACCCGACCTTTCTTACACAATTTCTCCCAAAATAAACCAAAAAACTTTCCAAAAAGTCACAAATCTCGCGAACAGTTGGGTCTCTTTTGAAGGACAGACAACATAAAAATTTTAGAAAAACACGTATCGTATTTTGAAATTTATTTTGGTATTGTATATTTCAGGGATCACCGCGCTAAATGAGCTTCAAAAAAGGGGAAATAGGGTCATTTTTCACGAAAGAGGGGAAAAATAGTGGAAAGATTAAACATTAAATTTTACCTTTTGGAAAAGAAGAATCAATCATTTGTCCGTCGTAAGATATGTTTGAAAAAACCTTAGATTTCGTAATTTTGATATAGCAATATTTTTGAAATCTTAAATTAAAAAATGTTTATATTTTAAAAATTTGCATGTAAAATTGATAATTCAGAAATTGTTGAATTGAAAACGTCTAGAAATTGTCTAATATTACAAAATCAAAATCGCTGAATTCCAAACACTAAAAATTTGAAATTGTCTGACCACTAAACACAGTATCTACTTAAAACAAATTTTTAATGCACGAATAATTAAATATTATATGGAATTTATATGTACGGTAGTCTTTTTAAATGTTTAAATTTTAGAACTTATTATATTTGTATTTAATCGTAAAATATCATTAAGATTTGTTGTAAATATTGTAATTCTTGTTTGAATTTCGGTTAATTTAATAAAAATATTTAATTTGTATAGATTCAAAACAAAATTTACCTTTTAAGTTTTATTGAACAAGGAAATGAGAGAAAAACTGCAGCCTGATATTCAACTTCTGTTTTTTTATTATGGGACCAATAAGTTTTGACATAAGTTCTCACAATGTTGAGGCATCAGAGATAATTTTCCTATCTCTGATATTTTTTATCGCGATACAACGGAAACGATACATGAATGAGTCACTTTTTTACTCGTTCTACGCAACTTTGCGTGTTTGAAGATAAACCTGTTAATTTCCTACAAGTTCAAATTGTTTCAAAGAAAATCACTCTCCATGACACGCTTTATCAACTCGTTTGTCGAGTTTCCTCGGAAGACAAAGAAGTCGTGAACAATAGGATATCTTTATTTCAAAAATTGCTCACTTATTTACTTTGCAACTTGCAATCGAATTCTAAAACCTTGTAATGAATTGTTTGATAAATAGTGGAATTTTCAGCAAAAAAATAGAAGTTTTCAACCAAAAATGGAATACAGCGTAGTTAAATGTTCAGTTGTAAAAATTAATTTAAAAAAAAAAATTGAAGTTTCAACCAAAGATATGAATTTTCAACTAAGTAGTGGAATTTTTCAACCAAACAAGATGAATTCTCAACAAAAAATATAATAGTTAATATTTCAACAAAAAAAAAAGATATTAATTTTATTCCTATTTAAAAACAGATGAATTCAACACAAAATTACGAATTTTCAGCAAAATAATTACATTTTAAACTAAAGAAATAAAAATTCGACAAAAAAAAATTATTTCAAGTACATAGTTCAACTTTCAAGCAAGTAGTTAAAAAAAGACGAATTTTTATCGCAATAGTTGAAACCTCAACCAAAAAATATAAATTCTCAACGAAAAATATAATAGTTGATATTTCAACCAAACGAGATTTTAGTTTTAAATAAGAAACGGTGGAATTTTCAGTTAAAAAATAAATTGAATGTTTTGGAAAGCTCTTTTCATGTACTTCAAGACTATAATAACGATATATATTTTTTTGATTTTTTTTAAAATCAAAATTGAAATTGATCTTTTAAAAAAAGACATATTTAAAACAAAATTTAACTCTTTGAAATCATGCAGAATAAAATGTGGGCCGGTAATTTCTTCTTGGTCAAATTTAGACTTTTACGCTCGAGGGTGCGTAAAAGTCCTGCCCACTTTTTATTGTACATGATTTCAAAGAGTTAAAAAAAAACTATTTTTTGAAATAGAAATTTTTTTAGGTACGGCTTTTTTCCAAAACACCAATTTCAATTTTCATTATCGGAAAAAAATATCGTTATTGTAGTGTGAAGGAACACGTAAAAAAGTCAAAAATTCAGGTTGGAAAATTGCCTTTAAAATCCGAAAATATCAATTTTCAACAAAAAAGTTAATTTTCAACCAAGAAAGTTGAATTTTCAATTAAATAGTTAAATTTTCAAGCTAAAAACTTGAATTTTCAACAAAGTAGTTAAATTTTCAGCCAAATTTTTTAATTATCCAGAAAGAAGTTCATTTGTAGCCAAGAAAAATGAATTTTCTATGCAAAAAAAGACGAATTTTCTAATCAAAAAATTTGAATTTTCAACCAAAAAAGAAGACTTTCATAAAAGAGTTCAATTTTACACCAAATAATTCAACTTTCAACCAAAAAAGTAATTTTTAACCAAGAAAAATGTTTTTCTCCCAAAAAAGATGAATTTTCAATCCAAAAGGACGAATTTTCTAAGCAAAACAGATAAATTTTCGACCAAAAACAGAAAAGAACAGAAAAGTTCATTTTTAATTGAAAAAGATGTCTTTTCTACCAAAAAAGAAGAATTTTAAATCCAAAAGGACGAATAATTTTCTAACCAAAGTTGAATTTTCGACGAAAAAAGAGGACTTTTTAATAAAATAGTTGAATTTTCAACGAAATAATTAAATTTTCAACAGAAAAGATCATTTTTAACCAAGAAAGATGATGTCTTTTCTAGTCAAAACAATAAATAAGTTTTTTTAAATTTTATTTAAAAAAAGATATTAAGACTTAACTCAATTTTCAACGAAATAGTTGAATTTTTAAAAAAATAATTGCATTTTCTTTGACAGGAAAATCTAAAAGTTCCGCTTACTTTTAAGCAAAAGCGAGGAATTATCAACAAAATAGTTGAATTTTCAGTTAAAAAACATTTTTGTTCAAACAAAAAATAACGAATTTTTAATACAAAAATTTATTCTTCAACCAAAAAAATAATGTTTTAACCAAGTTATTCTATTTTCAACCAAGCAGTTGAACTTTCAACCAAAAGAATAGAATTTTCTACAAAAAAGTTGAATTTTCAAGTCGAAAAGACGAATTTTCTAAAAAAATTAATTTTCAACTAAAAACGATAAATTTTTAACCAAAAACGAAAATTTTTGAATTTCAACAAAATAATTTAATTTTTAAGTAAATAGTAGGATTTTTAACCAAAAGAGATGAAATTTCAACCGAAAATATATTCCTATTTAAAAACAGATGAATTCAACACAAAATTACGAAATTTCAACAAAATAATTAAATTTTAAACAAAATAAATGAAAATTCGACAAAAAAAAATAATTTCAAGTATATAGTTCAACTTTCAAGCAAGTAGTTAAAAAAAGACGAATTTTTAACGCAATAGTTGAAACCTCAACCAAAAAAGATAAATTCTCAACGAAAAATATATTTTGAAAATTATATTTTAAATTCAAAAGGACGAATTTTCTAAGCAAAACAGATGAATTTTAGACCAAAAACAGAAAAGAACAGAAAAGTTCATTTTTAATTAAAAAATATGTCTTTTCAACCAAAAAAAGATAAATTTTCAATCCAAAAGGACGAATTTTCTAAGCAAAACCGATGAATTTTCAACTAAAAACGATAAATTTTCAACCAAAAATGGAGATTTTTTAATTTCAAGAAAATAATTTAATTTTTAACTAAATAGTAGAAATTTTAACCAAAAGAGATGAAATTTGGACCAAAAATATAATGGAACTTCTAGGGTTGGTACCCAGAAAAAGTAAAAAAGATATTTCAAAATCGGTTAATATCTTATGTTCTATTTTTGGATTTAAAAATTCTAATTCTACCCAAAAATATTTTCAACAAGAAAGTAACTTTTCAACCAAGAAGATTAATCAACTATGAATGATTTTTCAGTGAAAAAAATGTCCACCAATAGTTGAATTTTGAATTAAAAGAGATCAATTTTCCGCCTAATATGGAATAGTTAATTTATCAGTTGAAAAACTTAAGTAACAAACAAAAAAATAACAAATTTTCCAAAAAAATAGTTGAATTTTCAATCAAAAATGGTCAATTTTCAATCAAGAATGCAAGTGTTAAATTTTCAGTTAGGAAAATTATTTTTCAACAAAAAATAACGAAATTTCAACAAATCATTTACATCATTAGAAGAATGAATTTTTAACAAAGTAGTTCAACTTTCAACCAAGTTGTTGAACTTGCAACCCAAAAAGACAACTTTTTCAAAAAATAGTTGAATTTTCAACCAAATAATTAAATTCCCAACCAAAATATATGAATTCGGAACAAAAAATGTAATAGTAGACTTATTTCAACAAAAAACATTAAACTTTTAACGAAAAATAGATGGAGTGTAAAGTCTGGAAAAAAATCACGTAGATTTCCACGTGCACATTTTCACCTGGGAATATACAGTAGGAGAGATTATTTAAATAAATAAATCACTTTGAAAGCCTTGACTGAAATCGATTGATTTAGGATCGTTGATAAGAAACATCTGACAAATTTATATATCAAATAAATCACACGTCGAAATTGGCCATTGTCAACTCCACTACTTCAGTTTTTGTATATAGCGCTACTTGAATAATGAATATCATGACTGCAAATTATTTTCGTCTCACTATGGAAATTTAGTACGACAGGCGCATAACATGCGCATGGGCAATTAGCTCGTCCTGATACACCTCAAAAAGTTTACAGTTATTTTCTAAAGAATTATAGTGAAACTTAGCGTAGGCACGTGACATGAGTGGGCACGTGGATTTATACAAGGCTCGGTTATGACAATATAATGGTGTAGAATTGTAGATTATGGGGTTTTGCCTTTGGCTCGACTTAATTGTCAAAAAAAGAGAGTGAAACTTAAAAAATTTTTTTCTTTTTACTTTTCGTTTTCAATTTCAGACTTCACGGTCCGAAATGCTCTCAAAAGAGGTAAAATAGAGTCATATCTTTCAGAAAAATAAGAGAGTAATTCTTATAAATAAAATTAACGTAGATGCCACATTGGAAATATATATACACACATTCATACATGCATATACACATTCGAAATATACTTCATTTTCAAGCCACAATGACTTTTTTTTTAGAAGAGAGTTGCATTTTTTTTTTTAAATGTCATTTTTCAACCAAAACACGAATTTTTAACCAGAAAAGATGACTTTTATACAATAGAAGATACATTTTCAAATCAAAATGATGAATTTTTTAGAAGAAAGTTGAATTTTCAAAAAAAGAGATGAATTTTTAACCAAAAATATAATAGAAGACTTTTGAACACAAAAAAAAGACTAAGAGTACAATAGCAATATTTAAAAATTTTGAAATTTTGAAAAATCTGAGCAAAATTGTCGAATTTTCCATAAAATTTTTTTTATTTGTCTACAAAATAGTTGCAATTTCAACAAAATGGTTGAATTTTTAATCAAATATCTGAATTTTTAAATAGCAATGACGAATTTTTAACCAAGAAGATTTTCTACCTAACGACGAATTCCAGACAGAATACATGAATTTTCAACTAAAAAGATAAGTTTAGAACCAAAAATGAAAAAATTAAATTTTCATTACGAATTTTCAACACAATACTTGGATCTTCAACAAAAAGATAAATTTTTAACGAAATAGTTAATATTTCAAACAAAATGATGAATTTTCGACCAAATTATTAATTTTCTACAAAAAAAAAATGACAAATTTTCGATGTAATACATACATTTTCAACTAAAAAGTTGCATTTTTAAGCCAAAAGATGAATTTTCCACAAGACAGTTGAATTTCTTACCAAAAATATGACAGTTTTAGCAAAAAAGATGAATTTTTAAACCAGAAAGACGAATTTTCTACAAAACAATGAATGCTCAACAAAGAAGTTAATTTTCGAACGAATAATTTGATTTTCAACTGAAAGTATGAATTTCAAAAAAAAATTTTTTTTTACAAAGTAATTCAACTTTTAACCAAGTACTTCTTTTTACCGAAGAAAAGAGTTGAGTTCAATCGGAAGACAAATTTTCAACAAAATAGTTGAATTATCAACAAATCTTTTTTACTAAAAAAGATTAGTTTTTAAAATAATAATTGAATTTGTTACCCAATAGTTGAATTTATTAACCACAAAGAAAATAGTTGAATTAAAAAGACGAAAATACAAACTTTTAATTTTTTACCAAAAAATACGAATTTGCAACAAAACCGTTGAATTTTCAACCAAAACATATAACTTTTCAACAAAATAGTTTAATTTGCAACTAACATTAAAAATCTTCAACCAAAAAAAATGAATTTTTTACGAAATAGTTCAAGTATAATTTATTTTTTACCAAAGAAGATAAATTCTCATCGAAATATGTAATAGTGGATGTTTCAATGGTAACAAAATTTAATTTGAAATCAAAAACAGTAGAATTCAATAAAAAAAATAAAATAAAATAAAAAAAAAAAAAAAAAAAAAGTTGAATTTTGACCCAAAAAAGATTTTCTACGAAGAGAGATTAATTTTCAACAAAACATTTGCATTTTTAACCATATAGTTGATATTTAAATCAAATGATAGAATTTAAAAAAAAACTTCCACAAAAAACAGTTGCATTTTCAATTACGTAGTGGAATTTTCAACAACAAAAAAAACTATTTTTTCAGAAGAACAGTTGAATTTTCAACAAAATAGAATTTTTTTAAACAATTCTCTAAATTTGAACTCTCTAAATTTGAAACTGAAAATCAGTTTCTAACAAAAAAAAAATTTCAACAAAACAGATAAATTTTCGAACAAAAAAGATTACTTTTTGTTTGTGGATGATTCTGATACCAATCCATTTAGATTATTAAATTATCCAAGTTGGAAAAAAAAATCCAAAACATTTAAAAACATTTCTAAAAATTGCTAAAATTCAACACATTCTTTTAAAAAAATTTTAAATAATCAGAAAGACTTCTTACAATAAAATTTAGGTAATATTCAGTTCCAGTTGAATTTTTCGATTTTTGTTAAATAAAAGTGAAATTTTAAGTTTTCAAAGTGTGTTTCTAATAATAGCTATAATAATTTTGTAAACTATGTTTTGTAACATTTACATTATGTTTTAAACGATTGTTATAATTTTTAAATATTGTTTTTCCCAAGTGTAAAAAGGACAAAAACAAATACGGAAACTTTAGATTTCTTCAAAAGGAAACAAATACAGGGAGTCAACCTTTTTTAAAAAAATAAGAGAGAATTATAAACAAGATTTTTTTTTTAAATTTGTGAAAATGATTGTTTTTTGTTAGGAAAATGAATTTTATTGAAATCGACAGAAATTGGGGTAATGGGTTGGATGTAATATCAAACAAATGTAATATATCAATCAAAATATCAAACATTTTTACTTAATTAGTAAAAAATTAGTATCAACAATTTTACAACAAGCCTTTTTGACCAAATGCAAATTTCATGGGGTTTTTCATAGAAAAATGTTGTTGATATCAATAAAAACGTTAGCTTTTATTTCAAAAACAAAAGAAATAAAGTAACATTTGATATAAATTATAAAAAACTCAAAACATAAAGTTACACATGGTCATGATTTTGATTGGAATAATATTAAAATTTTTTATCATGAAAAAAATCAGAAAAAGAGGGAATTCCTGGAGACGTTATTTATAAAGAAAGGAGTTAACAAGGCTATCAATTTAAAAAAGCATTTCTCAAGATATAACAAAGTATTGATAGAGTATTTAATTGGTTAAAGTAATTTTCTTTGACTAGATAATAGAAAGAATTTCTTTTCTATTTAACAATTAATTTCTTAATAAATAATTTTGAATGAATTAAACTGAATTATTTTTAATTAATACTGATTGAAATTTTTTCTTTAGAGGTATATTAATTTTTTCATACCTTTAGTTATGCCCTATAAAGAATTCCTGATGAGGTCTAAATTGGCCTCGAAACATGTTGGTCCCCTCATAGTATGAAAAGGACGAAGAACGGAAAAATGATTAATTAATATTCATTAATTATATTAATTAATTAATAATAATTAATTATATTCATTATGTTATTTTTGTCTCTAATGAGCCGAAAAGTGAGGTTGCTTTGGAATTTTATTTTTTGATTAAGAATCTTTATCTTATTTTGCAAAAATTATTCATAATAAAATGGAATTCA
The DNA here is from genome assembly GCA_932178445.1 of Andricus quercusramuli. Classification (NCBI taxonomy): domain Eukaryota; kingdom Metazoa; phylum Arthropoda; class Insecta; order Hymenoptera; family Cynipidae; genus Andricus; species Andricus quercusramuli. Next base: position 28,516 of record CAKNXH010002099.1, on the reverse strand, counting down.
TTTCAATCTCAATTTAAAATTACTTTTTATCACGATAATTGATTTTTCAACAAAATAATAAAATGTTCAAACAAATAGTAGGCTTCTCAATTAAAACAGATAAATTCTGAACCACAATTATAATATTAAATTTTTAAATTAAAAATAAACTCAAAAATCTAGTGCTCATCCCCTTGCATTCAGATATTTAAACAACTTTATTCGAAAAAAAATCCGATTAAAAATTTTTTAAATAGTTGACTGTTTCGCAATGATATAAACGCACATTCCATTTGTATTCATAAATACTTAGAACATGAAAAAGCAATTAAACAAAACATGTGATTAAAATCGAATAGAAGGTAATTCTACGTTCAGTACGTGAAAGTAACTTGTGTGGTTGTATCAATTTATCGATTAGTGCAGGCAATACTCTGGGCCCATAATAAAATATGAGCTCTTTTTGCAAGAAACAATTTTTTTTTTTTTTCAAATTACGCAGTCAATTTTCGCGCGTGACGTTACGCGCATTGTCGATAGCAGTGTTATTTTCACCGGAACTCGATTCCCGTTTCGCTTCGACGCGACGGAAAATCGCATAGTGAGAATCGCATTATTGCAATTCCTTGCACTCGGGACGTTCCATTTCGTTTCACACAAAGATCGGAAAGACTCAACACGATCATCGAGGGGTATATAAAAAAAAAATAAAAAAAAAATAAAATAAAAAAAATTGCAACGTGCTACCTCGGAGAATTCACTTCTTATTAGGGATCTGGAAAATGGTTTTTACTCGCGAGGCAGTCACTTTGTTTTATTTCTGATCTATTATGACCTGATCTTATCTGATATGGTGAAATTGAAAATGGATTATTCGCTTTCGATAAGAATTTATTAGACGAAATTTTTAAAGTTATTCAGTATGCTTTTTAATTTATTTAATTTATTTATATTTTATTTATTAGAAGAAATTGTTAAAGTTATTCAGTATGCCTTTGAATTAAAATACTAACAATTTTAAAATTCAGAATTCGAGGCTTTAAAATTTTGATATGGTTGAATTCATCCAAGAAAGAAGAATTTTCAGGAAAATAGTTGAATCTTCAACGAGGAAGATATTTTTTCTAGCAAAAAGCCGATTTTTGAGCAAATTAGTTAAATTTTCAAGCTAAAAAGTCGCATGTGAAACCCTTGAATTTGAAATCCAAAAAGATAAATTGTCAACAGCATAGTTAAAATTTTTACCAAATAGTTGAATTTATTGAGTTTTGATTATGCTTTTGAACTAAAATGATATCAATTTTGGAATCCAGAATTAGAGACTTTTAAATTTGGACACTCTGGATAGTTGAACATTTTTTTAAATCAAAAATAAATATTGAAACATTTTGTTGAATTTTTTTTCTGTTGAAAATTATTTCTTTCAACTGAAAATTCAACTATTTGGTTGAAAGTTCCAATTCTTTGTTCAAAATTCATTTTATTGGCTGAAGATTCAATTATCTTTTGAAAAATCAAGTTTTTTAACTGAAAATTTAATTATTCCATTATTGGTCGGGAAATGATAGTTTTTAATTAAAAATTCATTTGTTTGATTAAACATTATTTTTAAATGATATTTTTTGGTTGAAAATTCAACCATTTGGTTTAAAAAAAGTTATTGACAGAAAATTGGTTAAAAGTTAAAATATTTTCGTTGAGGATTCAACTATTTAGTTAAAAATTAGTAATTTTTAGTTGAATTCAACTGTTTTTAATTTGAAATAAAAATTTTTTCTTAGTTGAAATATCAACTATGTATATTCCATTTTTCGTTAAGAAATAATCTTTTTTTATTAAAAACTCAAATATAAGAAGTCTCCTTTTTTGTTCGAAAATTAAACTGCTTTGTTGAAGATTCAACTATTTGGTCAAAACGAAACTTTTGTATGAAACAGTTGAATTTTCAAACAAATACTGGAATTTTCTGCAAAGATAGTTGAATTTTTAACCCAAAATAAAAAATCTTCTACCAAAAAAATCGCACTTTCAGCAAAATACATGAATTTTCAACCAAATAGTTAAATTTTCAACTAAAATATATAACATTTCAGTAAAAAATGAAATAGTTAAATTTTCAGTTAAAAAATAACAACAATTTTTAACCAAAGAGAAGAATCTTGAAAAAAAAATTATTAACAAAGTAATTAAAAAAAGTTGAATTTTCAACCAAAAACATGAATTTTCTAAAAAGGAGTTTAATTTTTTATCGGACAGATAGTTAAATTTTCAGTTAAAAAAATTAATTTTTAACAAAAAAAATATTCAACAAAATAGTTGAATTTTTGACCAAAAAGAATGACTGTTTAAGAAAATTGTTGAATTTTCAGCAAAATAATAATATTTTTTAGCTCAAAGATGAATTCTTAACAAAAATGGCGGATTTTCAAAAAAGTAATTGAAATTTTAACCGAGTAGATGAACCTTCAACTAAAAAAGATCAATTGTCAACCAAGAATGGTATACTTAAATTTTTAGTTAAAAAAACTAATTTCCAAAAAAGGGAATATTCAATGAAATAGTTGAATTTTCAATAAAAAATTGCTCTTTTAGAAAATTATTAAATTTGGTACAAAGCTGATGAATAATTCATCAAATACTTGAATTATCAACCAAATACAAGAATTTTCAGCAAAATAAATAAATTTTCTACTAAAATCAATAATCTTCAACCGGAAAAATGAATTTTCAAAAAAGAAATTCAACTTTCAGCCAAATAGCTGATATTTTAACTGAAAAAATCAATTTTGAACTGGAACTGCGATACTGAAATTTTCAGCTCAAAAAATTAATTTAAAAAAAAAAAGAATTTTTTAGCCCGAAAGGCTAAAAAAATTAATTAAAAAAAAAAAAGAATTTTCGACCCAAAAGGATGACTATTTAACAAAATTGTTGAATTTCGAACATGATAATAAAATTTTCAACCTAAAATACAAATTTTCAACCAAAAATAAAATAGTAGACTTTGTATTTAAAAATAATCAACTTTCAACGAAAAATAGTTGAAAATAAATTCAGTTCTAGGTTTTTCAGAACAAAAAAATTAATTTTTCCAGGTACTGGTTACTGGAATTTTCTACTACAAAAATCAATTTTCAACAAATAGTCGAATTTTGAAATAAAAAATATTAAGTTTCAACCAAAAACAGAAATGAGTTTTCAACACGAAAAGTTCAATTTTCAATGAAAAGATTAATTTATAAGGAAAAATTAAATAGTTGACATTTAAAAAAAAGCAACAAAATATTAAAATTTTCAATCAAAGAGTTGACATGAAAAAAATTAAATTTTCAACAAAATAGTTGATTTTTTAATCAAATAGTTACAATTTCAACCTACAAAGATTAATTTCCAACCAAAACGACGCCGATTTAACCAAGAAGAATATTTTTCTACCAAAAAGGCGAACTTTCAACAAAACTGTTGAATTTTGAAGCCAAAGAGACGAATTTTTTAACAAATTAGTTGAATTTATAAACCGAAAATATGAATTTTCAACCAAAAAGTTTACTATCAACCAAAATAATAAAATATGTAATTCGCAGAGGAAAATGTTCAACAAAACAGTTGAACTTTTCAACAAAAATCACGAATTTTGGTAAAATAGTTGAATTTTTACCCGAAAATATTAATTTTTAACTAAAAACGATTAATTTTCAATCAATAATGGGATATTTAAACTTAAAGTTAAAAAATTATTTTCCAGACTAATAGAAAACGAATTTTCAACAAAATAGTTAAATCTTCAACCAATAAAATGAATTTTCATCAAAGGTGTTCAACTTTCAACCAACGAGATGAATTTTCAACAAAAATGATGAATCTCCAACAGAAATAGTTAAATTTTCAATTAAAAAATTAATTTTCAACAACAAAACAAAAGGAGGTTTTCAATCCAAAATATAATTTTTCAATTAAAATGATGAAACAACAAAAAATGATTCCCAAAAGGGATGACTTTTTAGTAAAATAGTTGAATTTGCAACTGAAACAAGAGAAATAAAATTACTGCTATTTAAAGTGCCTCTTATAGAAATTCCCTGACTTTTGCAAGATTTTGTTCAAAATCCCTGACTTTTCCAATAAATTATTGACAACAGAAAATTATTATACTTGAAAATTTTTAATGAAATTAATGAAATAATGATAAGATTTTCGATTGTATCTTCACGATTTATACCGTGATAAAATGAACTGTTAAAAAGTTAGTTTTTTTTCTTTCAGTAGAGAAAAAGTTTAAAACATTATTTCTTTAAGGAAATAAAAATTCCAGGACCATGAATAAAATTCAAGGACTTTTCCAGGTTATCAAGGATTTCCAGGACACTAGACACCCTGGTTTAATAAGAAGCCTCCAACAGGAAACACATTCGAAAATTTTTTTACAAAAAAAAAAATAAAATCAGATATTTCAAGGTTGACCCAGAAAACTATTATCTGAAAACGGCATTAAAATCCGAACCCAGAAGAACAAATATCAAGGACTATGGCTTAATGTCTCTGTTGAATTTTTTAAGAAGAAAAATAGAAACACAATATTATCAAGACAATCTGTGCAAAAATTCTATTTTTGAACAAACAGGCTCAGAAACATGATGAATCCAAAATTGAGCTTTTCGAATATGTTTTTTCAAAATAACTGATTTTTGAATTCATAATGTTTCAGAGCCTTTTTGTTCAAAAATAGAACTTTTGCACATTTTTAAATTTTTTTGTATATTACTTGGTAATATTGTGTTTCTAATTTTCTTCTTAAAAAATCAGATAAAAAATGCAGAGCAAATGAATTGACAGGATAATTTGAATGAAATGCAAATCCGGTTTTATTTGTACTGCATGCATGCGATAAACAGTAAATAATTAATGAATGCAGGTCGAATAAAATAAACAATCTGGTATTTCGAGATGAAATAAAATATGCACGCACGCCTTCGACCCAAATAACGCGAATTGATGTTGTTGGTGTGAATGTGTGTTGGTAGGTCGACAGGTAAAAGAGCCTCCTTACTCGATACTTAAACGACAACCCCATAAATTAGATTTGAAGAACAGAGAGAAATTCGAACATGTTCTATTCTTTCTGGGAGGATACTTAACATAGATTAACTATGTAAGGGTATAGATTTACCGGCCCATTCAATGTCACGCTTACAAGCCCGCTCGGTCTGCTTCGCTTCGCTTCGGTTTCACTACTTTATCAGAGAATGCGTATCTATTTCTGCTTATGGTGTTTTCCCTCCAATTTTTAGACAATTACAGGCCTCGGACTCAATTTATTCATTTTTTACATCAAAAA
>CAKNXH010002099.1:6166-18202 GCA_932178445.1 Andricus quercusramuli | reverse complement strand
TAAATATAATATAATTATATATATTTATTATTTATAATTCTCATTTAATTCTCATTATATTAAATAAGTTCTTAAATTTATGAAAAAATAAATTAAAATTGAATAGAAAAAATTATATATATATGGTAAAAATGCTAAAAATTAATCCAAACGTTCGAGCTGGGGAATAACAATTTGTGGGTCATCCAAAACAAATGGAGAAAGAAATTTTGAAATCGGTTAATATCTTCTGTTCTCTTTCTTAAATCTACAACTTAACTTTTTTTTTAAATTAAAAAAAAAATGTTGCCTATTTAACATTTTTTGAAAATATAAAAAAAAATGTTATTTGAATTGATTCGAACCTGAAATTGCGTCAGCTTAAACCAAAGAAACATGTTATTATTTTTTATTCATGAGAAACTTTTTTTTTTCGTGTTGTTTATAACGTTCCAAAATCGCAAAAAAGATATGAAATCCCAAAAATCCTAACTCACGACAAAATTTTTTTTCCGAAAAAGCAAAATAAAAAATTTTTTCTTTGGTTCAAGCTGAATAAATTTCAGGTTCGACATATTCGACTTTTTTTAAAAATATGTGCATATGACTGAATTTGAAAAAAAATGTTTTTGCACATTTTCAAAAAAAATCGTAACTGAGCAAAAAAATTATTTTGATATTTCGCAATTTTAAATTTTCAAAATAAGGTAGGTTTTGAACAAAATAGTTGAATTGTTGAATTAGGAACATCAGTTTTTAACCAAAAATCGAATAGTTGATTTAAAAAGAAAATATTAATTTTTAATTAAAAAGATAATTTTCAGTCAAACATTAATTTTTAAAAAAGTGGTTCAAAATTTGACCAATTAGTTAAATTCTCTACAAAACTGTCCAATTATCAAGAGCAAATTAAAATTTTCTACGAAACAGTTGAATCTTAAATCCGAAAACACGAATTTTCAACAAGAGTTGAGTTTTCAAACAAAAAAGATTGTTAAGTCAATAAACAAAAAAATTGCATTCCATATGTCGAATTTTAAAGCAAGAAGATTAATTTTCTACAAAAAAAGGACGAATTTTTAACAAATTACATAAATTTTTAACCAAAAAGTTGAATTTTCAAAACAAAAAATATCAACTTTGAACCAAAAATGGAATTGCTACATTTTCATTTCAAGAAATTAATTTTCAAATGAAAAAACCAATTTTCTACAAAATTATTGAATTTTTTAACCAAAAAAAGAACTTTCTACAATACAGTTGAATTTTGAATTTAGAAATAAAAGCTTTCAATACAAAGAATAATTTTCAATCGAAAATTGCAATTTTAGTTAAAAAAAAAAATGAATTTTCGAGGATAATTAATATTTTCAGGTTGAAAATCCAACTTTTTTGCAGAAAATCGATCATTTTGGCTTGAGAATTTAGCAATTTAGTACAAAATTCATGTATTTAGTTGCAAAATCGTTTTTTATTTTTGGTTGAAAATTCAACTTTTTTGTAGAAAATTCGTCTTTTTGGCTTTGAAAATTCAATACTTGGAGTACAATTTTTCTTTCTTAACTAACATTTTTTTAAATTGAAAATTCAACTGCTTATTTGAAAATTTATCTTTTTCTGACGAAATTTCATCTTTTTTGGTTAAAAAGGGTTAAAAAATATTTTTTTTTATAAAAAATAAACTATTTCGTCAGAAATTCACATTTTTAGGTTGAAAATTGAACAGTTTTGGAAAAAGTTCGTATTTTCGGCTCGAAAATTCAGCAATTTGGTTGAAATATTTTGCATTTTGTTCAAAATTCGTCATTATAAAATCTGTTTTTTTTTTCAATTTAATTCCTTTTTTATTGTAATATCATGTATTAAATTCTTTATTGAAAATTTTTTTTTTTTAGGTTGAAAATTAAACTTCTGGGTTGAAAGTTGAACTTATTTTTAAAAATTCATTTTACTGTTTGAAGATTCATAATTTTAGTTTAAAATTTGTTTTTGTTTAACATTAATTTTTTTAGCTGAATTCAACTATTTTGTCGGAAACTCAACTTATTGGTTCTAAGTTGTTTTTTTGTTTAAAATTTCAGATTTTTGGGATGAAAATTCAACTGTTTTACAAAAAATCAATCTTTTTAGCTTGAATATTAAACAATTTGGCATAAAATTCAATTATTTGGTAAAAAATTAAACTGTTTTGAAAAAAATTCTTTTTTTAAATTGAAAACTACTTCTCCTCAATAAAAATTTAACTACTTCAATTTTGGATAAAAATTGCTCTTGTTTATTTTAAAAATTCAAATATATAATAAAAAATTTTTAGAAACGAAAAAAATATAAGCTAAAAATTATTCACATAAAATTTGGACTACATATGATACCAAACCATTTAGTTAAAAATTTATGTAATTTGTTGAAAATTCGTATTTTTTAGTACAAAATTAATCTTATTGGTTGACAATTCAACTAATTGGTTAAAAATTATGTATTTTTTTAAGAATTCATTTTTCTTTGGTAGAAAATTGATCTTCTTAGTTGAAAATTCATCTTTTTGGTTAAAAATTTAACTGTTTGGTTGAAAGCTCACCTTTTCGGCTTGAAAATTCAACATTTCGAATGAAATTTTGTATCTTTATTGACTGAAAACCCTTTTTTTATTAAAATTTTTTTTTTAATTAAAAATTTGTCTTTTTGAACTGCAAATTCATCTAGTTGAGTGGAAAGTTGATCTTTTTTGGTTCAAAATGCAACTTGTCCTTTTTGATTCAATTCAACACTTTTTCATTAAAAATGTCTTCGTACTTTTTATACTTTCACTTTATCTGCCTTAATGGGGAAATTAATAGATAATCTTTCAGATAATTTTTCCGATCTTTCGTGATGGGAAATAGGAAATGTTATGCAAACACGGAAAGCGATTTCTTGGATGGAAAACATTGCTTCTTGGAATGATCGTATCGCGAGCGAATTGCAGTCATTTTTTGTTCTCAATCCTAGAGATAAAAGTATTAGAAAGCAACGATTGTTTTCTAATTAGAAGTAGATGCAATTTCAGAGTGATCGCTTTTTCTGAGAAAGAAATTTAAAGATTTTATTGTAATGGGTTCCAATTTTCTTTTTCTTAGAGAAAAAAGTATTCTAAAGTTTTATAATTTTTAAGGGTTGAATGTATCAAATATAAAATCATAAACTGCAAACAATATACAAATATACAATTGCTCTCAAAACAGGGAAAATGGGGAGATTTTTCATGAAAATAGAGGAATAATAAGGGAATCATTTTTTTTAAATAAAAAAAAATCCTAAGATTTCCAGTCGAAATATATTGCATTTTCAACAATAGAGTCAACTGTTCAACCCAAAGAGACGAATTTTGAACAAAAGAGTTTATTTTTGAACTTGCAAAATCGAACGTTTTAAAAAATAATTTACTTCCAAACCTAAAATGATGAAATTTCAACTTTAACCAAGGAAGATAAATTTTTAACTGAATGGTTAAATTTTCAACGTAATAAATTTTTAACCTAATAAAGAATTAAAAACAATTTTCAGTCAGGGACGAATAAAAATCAACCCGACTGTTGAATTCCCAGGTAAAAAAAATGTTTAATTTTCAACCCAAAGAAAAAAGAATTTTTAATCAAGAAGATTAATTTTCTACCAAAAAAGACGAATTAAAAAAAAATACATGAAATTTCAACCAAATAGTTTACTTTGCAACTACACAAAAATTAAAATTTTATTTCCAAACAAAAATTTGACAGTTAAATGTTCAGTTAAAAAAATTTATTTTCAACTAGAAGAATATAATTTTAAACAAAATAGTTCAACTTTCAACCAAAGATTAATTCAACAAAAAAATAAATATTTGTCAAAGTAGTTTTACTTTCAGCCAAGCAGTTCAATTCTAAAAAGAAAAATGAATTCTCGAAGATTAATCTTCTTGGTTGAAAATTTAACTTTTTGTTAAAAAATCGTTACTTTTTTAAAATTAATTTTTGCAACTGAACATTCGCTTTTTTTGGTTGAAAATTAATTTTCTTTAACTGAAAATTAAATGACTCCATTTTTGATTGAAAATAAATCTTTCTTAGTTGAAGATTCAACTTTTTGGTTAGAAATTTAACAATTAAGTTGACATTTTTTTTATTTGGATTTGAAAAATCTTCCTTGGTTGAAAATGAAATTATTTTGTGTTTAAAATTTCGTGTTTGTGATTTGTAATTTTATCTCTTTTGGTAAAAATGCAACTATTTGGTTGATGATGAATCTGTTTTGGTTGACTCAACTATTTTGTTTAATTTTTTTTGTTTTGTTCAAAATTTAACTGTTTTTTATTCAAACTTCAAAAAGCCTTTTTCAAAATATTTAAATTTTCAACCCAAAAATAGAAAATTTTAACAAAAAAGTTCATTTTTAGTAAAATAATTAAATTTTCAACCAAAGAGGTGAAATTTCAACAAAAAATGTAAGTTGATATTTCAACCAAAAATTTCAAAATATTTTATGAAATTTCAAAGGACTCCCTAGGATTTTAACATATTTCAAAGATTTCACATTTATTTAGGCCTTTCCTATTTTTAAAAAAGAAAAAAAGAACAAATATATCAGAACTTGAAATACTTAAAAATTATTATTTGTTTTCTAACATGTTCGGTTTGTCAGGATGTCTAGAATTTCTTTAAAAAAATATTCCAGGATTTTTCCAGGTTTTACGGGACAAAGAAAATAATTTTTCCAGGTACATTTTTTAAAGTGAAAAAATACTTTTCCCGAAATATAGTAGAATTTGTATGTAGGTCTAGTGGGACTAAAAAAAAGTTTCATTTGCGAAATTTCTTTTACATTCTAAAACTCTGATTTTATGGTGAAAAATCCAAATATCAAAAAAAAAATCAAGTAATTAAATTTTCTACAAAAAAAAAGATTAATTTTCAAGAAAATAAATGATTTTTTTAACTAAATGCTTAAATTTCCAAATAAGATAAATTGACGACCAAATAGTTAAATTTAAAGAAAGAAAAAATTTTTCAATAGAGAAATGTTCAACAAAATACATTATTTTCAAATAGTTGAATTTTTGGCTCTCGAAAAAAATTCCCTGACTTTGAAAAAAAATTCCCTAAAATTTTTAGGTTTGTCCAGGTGAGTAGACACCCTGAGACATTTATTAATTTTCAAGGATTTTTTTTTGAATTTCAGGAAAAACTCGAATTATTTCAAAAGATACTTAATAAGTGTAGAAGTTTTAAAAAATATTCAAAAGTAATTTAAAATTGAAAGATCTCAAAAAAATTAAAACAAAATATAGATTCTTAAATATATCGAAAAAAATATTGAAACTTTTTAAGAATTTTGAAAGATTTCAAGAGCATAATGTTGTTTTAAGATTTCTGGGAAAATATTAAATGATTTTCTATTCTGGAAATAAATTTTAAGAGAAGATTGAAAAAGAATTAAAAACATTGAAAATGATGTCCTACAATTTCAAAAATGAATATAGAAGATTAAAAAAAAATAATTATAAACTTGGTGTAAGTTTAAAATAAAGTGTTCATTTTTGAACAATTCGAAAAAAAATGTAGAAGCCATTTAAGAAATTTGAAAGATTAAAAAAAATGGAAACATTTTCTGAAGATTTCTAGGATATTGATGCAGGATTATAAAAAAATTATGAAAAATTCGAATCTTAAAAAAATATTTTTATGGTTTAGAAGTTTTGAAAAGATTTCAGAATAATTTAAAACTTTTAAAGATTGCAAGAAAACAAAAAATTTTAAATGTAGTTTCTTGAAGATTTAAAAAAAGAAGCTTTTTAGGAATTTTGAAAGTTTCGAGAGAAAGTTTAATAATTTTTTATTTTCAAAAATAAGTTTTAAAAGAGAAAAAATTAGCTATATATTGCACATTTCAACTAAAATTGTTAATCTTCTAATACTTATTTAAAAAGTTCAACTTGCTTTAAAATGTTTCATCTTCAAATTTTTTAAGAGTATTTATTTTTAATTGTCAGCACTTGAAACATATACCTTATTTATTCATAAATAATTTATTTGAGTGATATGATTGCTTTCATTATTATTGAATAATGGTTACAATTTCAAATATCGTATATTTAAAGAGAAAAGGGGAAGTTTTTTCAGAATAGGGGATAAAAGGGGAATTTCAAGAAAAAAAAGGGAAACTAAGAAAGAAAGGGGAAGACTGTGTACCCTGAAATAATAAAAAAGGGAACACTCGCCAATTTCCTACAACAAAAGATGAGGAAACCTCCAAGAGAAATTTCCTGCTCTAATTATTATCACTTGAAGAAGCGAAAACGGCAAACGAATTATCATTCCGATCAGCAGTGCAAGTGGATCTTTAATCAACTTTCCTGCTTCTGATTTGTAGCTCTTATCTAAATAAAAATAGCACATAGTTGGATTGTAAATGTCGGTACAACGAGTCCAAAAGTAGCATTACAAACAATTAATCTAGGCCGGTAATTATGTTCGCACATCTGGTCTGAAAACTGGTATCCAGAGAGGTATCTAGTAAGACAATTAAATTTTCAATCCAAAAAAATTAATTTTCAACCAAGAAGATAATGTTGAAGAAAATAATTTATTTTCAACCAAATAGTCGCATTTCTATAAGTTTACAACGTTGCAGGAAGAATTGCATAATATTATGTTCGCTCATCTGGTGTGAAAAATATTATGTTCGCACATCTGTTCTGAAAACGGGTATGCAGCTAGATATCCAGTAAGACAATTGAATTTTCAATACAAAAATATTGATATTCAACAATAAAGTTGATTTTTAATCAAATAATTTAATGTTCAGCCGAATAGAGGAATTTTGAACCAAGAGATGAATTTTCTATCATAAATATAATAGTACATTTTTCACCAAGCAATTTATTTACTCTGTGATATTTCCCGATAAAACTCAAACTATATGAACAGAAATTGACAAAAAAAAGGAAGGGGTAATTGACTAATCGAAGAAAATGAAGGAATGAAGCTCAGAAGTCGCATTTTCATAAGTTTCCAATATTGCAGGAAGAATTGCATAATATTATGTTCGCAAATGTGGTCTGAAAACTGGTATTCAGCGGGGTGTCCAGTAAGACAATTGAACTTTCAATCTAAAAATATGAATTTTTAACACAAAAGTTAATTTTCAAGAAAATAATTTGATGCTGGACAAAATATAGGAAATTTAAACCAAAAAGATGAGTTCTGTACCTAAAATATAATAACAGACTTTTCACCAAACAAATCATTTCCTCTATAATATTCGCCTATAAAACTCAAACTAGACGATGCCAGATATGACGAAAAAGGGGGAAATTTGATAGTTAAATGAAAAAATAATGGACTGAAGCTCAGGAGTCGCATAACTTAAGTTTACAACGTTGCAGGAAGAATTGCATAATATTATGTTCGCACATCTGGTGCGTGAAAAATATTATGTTCGCAAATCTGTTCTGAAAACTGGTATGCAGCTAGATATCCAGTAATACAATTGAATTTTCAATACAAAAATATTGATATTCAACAAAAAAGTTGATTTTTAATAAAATAATTTAATGTTCAGCCGAATAGAGGAATTTTAAACCAAAAGAAATGAAGTTTGTACCATAAATATAATATGTAGTGCATTTTCCACCAAGCAATTTATTTACTCTGTAATATTTCCCGATAAAACTCAAACTATATGAGCAGAAATTGACAAAAAAGTAGCTATTAAAACAATTAATCTAAGCCGCTAATCAGAACAGTGAAATTTCGTTGTCGCTGGTTGTAAAAACGGGAAAACTAGTTTGAATCGTAATTGATAATAAGGAAATCAACCGATGCAATGGAGCAAGAAAAGTAATCGATTGCTTTAATTAAGTAAGATACGCACAACCCATTGCGGTTTGCTTTCGCCCCGTATCACCTCGCTTAATAATCTTCTGTCGGAAAATGCCTTCTGTCATAAGGCTAAATCACAATCAACGAATCAGCTGGGGAGAAAGTTTCAGCTGAAACAGGCTGCAACCGTAAAAATTTAATCGAGTAAGAATTAAAGGCGATTTTATCAATGACACTTGCATATGTTTACGAAGGAAGATAAAGAAGTATGACTCGAAAATGGGAGTATCAAGAAGAGGTCTCTAGACTCTGAGAGTTTCTCGGATGATTATTATCAGATAGGCTAAATAGGAACGATAAGCTGAGTCGAGCCAAACATGGATAGAAAAGTAATTACGGAATTACCGATGGCCTTTATGGGAGGTCTTTATATATTTATATCTTTGCATCTTTCTAGGACTCGGGACTTGTTTACGGAAAAATAATAATATAAGCTGTCTATTATTGATACCAGCAAATTAATTCACGCATTGACAAAACAATACTAATATAAAGAATAGTTGAATTTTTAAATAAACAAGATAAAAGTTTCAACCAAAAATGGTATAGTTACATTTGCAACCAAAGAGATGAATTTTTAATAAAGGGGTTAAATGTTCAACCCAGTAACTGCATTTTTAATACAAAAATATGAATTCTCCATCGAAAGTGTAACAGGTGATATTTTAACAAAAAAAAAGTTTAATTTTGAATGAAAAACAGTTGAATTTCACCCAAACGATAAATTCTCAGAGTTAAATTTTTAACCAAGAAAGATTTTTTATTCAAGAGAAGAAAAAAATGCCAATCAAATTGTTGCACTCGTAAGTGGAAAGGGCAAATTTCATCCAAATAGTTGCATTTTCAACCAACTTTTCCCGAAAAGTTAAATTTTCAACAACAATCTAACTTTCAGCCAAGAGTTATGAATTTTCAACGAAGAAAGATGACTTTTCTACAGTAAAAAATTAATTTTTAATCGAAAAGAACGAACTTTCGACAAGAAAATGTTCATCTTTCGACCAAAAACGGTGATTTAAAAAAACTAGTTGAATTTTCAACAAAGTAATTAAACTTTCAACAAAATAGTTGAATTTTTTACCAAATAACCAATTTTTTTACCTATAAAGATACATTTGCAACCAAAAAGACTAATTTCCTACCAAACGACGAATTTTCAACAAAATACATGAATTTTCTACCAAATACTTGAATTTTCAACTAAAAAAGATAAGTTTTCAACCAAAAATGGACCAGTTAAATTTGCAATTAAAAAAACTAATTTTCAACAACCAAAAAAACGAATGATGAACCAGTTTTTTTCAACAAAAAGTTAATTTTTAATCAAGAAAAATGAATTTTCAACTAAAACAGATTTCCCAACGAAAAATGGAATCGCTAGCTTTTCAAATAAAAAAAAAATAATTTTCAACAGAAAAAATACGAGTTTTTAACCAGTTGAATTCAAATGTAAAAGTCGAATTTTCAAATAAATATATTAATTTTATACCAAATTGTTACATTTTCAATCCCAAAATATCAGTTCTCAACAAAAAAAAGTTAATTTACAAACAAATAGTTAATCTTCCGACTAAAATTATGACTTTTAAACCAACACTTTGTTTTACGAAGCAGTTCAATTTTCAATCAAGTAGATAATTTTTCAAATAAAAAAAATTAATTCTCAACAAGACATGTAATAGTTAATATTTAAACAAAACAAAATATTGTAATTTTTAATAAAAAACAGTTGAATTCCTCTAAGCAAGAAAGATTTTCAACAAAATAGTTGAATCCTCAACTAAAACAGATAATAAAGATTAGTTTTGTACAAAAAAAAAACTACCAAAAAAGATGGATTTTCAAACAAATACATACATTTTTAAACAGAAAAGATAAATTTTCAATTTAAATATCGATTTTTAACCAAAAAAGGAATAGTCACATTTTCGATGAAGACAATTAATTCTCTACCAAAAAAAAAAATTTTCATGAAAAGAGTTCAACATTCAGAGTTAAATTTTTAAGCAAAAAGTTTATTTTGAATTTTTATTTTTTAGACAAAAAAGTTGAATTTACAGCCCAAAAATATGAATTTTTATCAAATAGTTAATTTTCCAGAGCATAGTTGAATTTTCAAACAAAATAGTTGAATTCTTAACCCAAGAATATAATTGTAAGCTTTTAAATCCGAAAAGATCAATTTTCTGAACAAAATTAATATTCAACTACGAAACATGCCTTTCCTATCGAAAAAGATGAAATGTCAATCATCTATCCAAAAAAGAAGAATTTTCAATAAAGCAGTTGAATTTACGACAGAAAGGATGACTTTTTAACAAAATAGTTGAATTTTCAACAAAATGATTAAATTTTCAACAAGTTAAATTTTCAACAAGTTAAATTTTTACCAAATATTTAAATTTTCAACCAAATGTTAAAATTTTCAAACCAAGAGATTAAACTTTAACCAAAAATAGTCGAATTTTCAATCTTTGAACCAAAATAATTGAATTTTCATGGAAAAAAAACGAATTTTTAACAACAAAAAATTAATTTTCAACCAAATAGTTGAATTAAATACCAAATTTTAACATTTTTAAAGCAAAAACATGAATTTTCTACAATAAAGTTGAATGTTTAAAGAAACAGTTGATTACGCCCCGGTGGCGTAATTGGTTAAACGCCCCACTCGCGAAAAGTGGCGTTCCCGGTTCAAATCCGGGCCGAGGCAGATTTTTTCTCCTTTCTCCAAAAATTATTTCACCAGTAATCAACCAAATTTAACATCAGAAATGAACAAATAGGTGAATTCTCATCCTACAAAGATGAATATTCAAACTAAAAAGCCTAATTAAAAAAAAAGTCGGACAAGAAAGAAAAAAAAATCAAAACAATCGACAGTTAAACGAAAAACATAAAAGACTGAAGCTCAGGAGTGGCCTTACTTTAATCTTACAACGTTTTAGGGAGAATTCGGAATTGCATAATTATGTTCACACATCTGGTCTGAAAACTGGTATCCAGCGAGTTATCCAGCAAAACAATTAAATTTTCAATTCAAAAAAATTAATATTCAACCAAGAAGATAATGTTCAAGAAAATAATTCATTTTCAACCAAATAGTAGCATTTCTATAAGTTTACAACGTTGCAGAAAGAATTGCATAATATTGTGTTCGCACATCTGGTGTGAAAAATATTATGTTCGCACATCTGGTCACAAAACTGGTATCCAGCGAGGTATCCAATAAGACAATTGAATTTTCAATCCAAAAATATTGATATTCAACAAAAGAGTTGATTTTTAATTAGATAATTTAATGTTCAGCCGAATAGAGGAATTTTAAAACAAAAGAGATGCATTTTGTACTATAAATATAATAGTACATTTTTCACCAAGCAATTTATTTACTCTGTAATATTTCCCGATAAAACTCAAACTATATGAGCAGAAATTGACAAAAAAAAAAGGAAGGGGTAATCGACTAAACGAAGAAAATAAAGGAATGAAGCTCAGAAGTCGCATTTTCATAAGTTTCCAATATTGCAGGAAAAATTGCATAATATTATGTTCGCAGATCTGGTCTGAAAACTGGTATTCAGCGGGGTGTCCAGTAAAACAATTGAACTTTCAATCTAAAAATATGAATTTTCAACAAAAAAGTTAATTTTCAAGAAAATAATTTAATTCTGAACAAAATATAGGAATTTTAAACCAAAAAGATGAGTTATGTACCTAAAATATAATAATAGACTTTCCATGAAACAAATTATTTCCTCTATAATATTCGCCTATAATACTCAAACTAGACGAGGCCGGAATTGACGAAAAAGGGGGGAAATCGATAGTTAAACGAAAAAGTAATGGACTGAAGCTCAGTAGTCGCATAACTTGAGTTTACAACGTTGCAGAAAGAATTACATAATATTATGTTCACACATCTGGTCAGAAAACTGGTATCCAGCGAAGGTATCCAGTAAAACAATTGAATTTGTAATCCAAAAATATTAATTTTCAAGAAAAAAGATAATTTTAAAGAAAATAATTTAATTTTCAACCAAATAGTAGAATTTTTTTAGACGAATTCCGTGCCAAAAATATGATAGAACACTTTTCATGAAGCAATTTATTTGCTCTGTAATATTCTCCCATAAAACTCAAACTAGACGAGGCCGGAATT
>CAKNXH010002098.1:282781-298436 GCA_932178445.1 Andricus quercusramuli | reverse complement strand
CCTATTTTTAGGGACCCCGTTGTAACCCGGGGGTTACAATATATATACCATATATATATATACCATTTATTATATTTTGATTCCTCAATCATCCCCCATCTTTCTATTAATTGTCTTTCTCTCTCTCTCTTTTTCATTTCTTCATGGTTGACTCCAGTTTCGTCTTCTATGTCTCTAGCCTTAAAGAACTCCCTCCTTTCTTCCTCCCATCTCGTTAATTCCATCGCTCTCCCTCTCCTTTCTTCTACCTCCATCAAACACTTTCTCGCTACCTCCCCTCCCTTTCCCTTCCACAGCTTCGTCTCAAAATTCCATGCCATCTTTCCCGCTCTAGTACTTAATTTATCCCTTTGCGCTTCTTCTCTCACCATATATCCCGTCTTCCTCCCGTCTACCCCCAGCGTTCACCTTATATATCTTTCTTGTAAACTCTCAATCACTTTTATTTCTTTCCATCCCCATATCTCTGCTCCATAACCTAATACCGGCCATACCAGCGTATCAAATAACCACATTCTTATTCTCCAATTTTTTTAAACCTTCTTTTTCCCATTCCCCGTATCTGTTTCATTACTCCTGCTGCTTTTTTCTATCCTTTCTCTTATATGAGCTCTATGATCTCCATTTGCTTGCAAGGTATATCCCAAGTACTTCAACTCTTTTACCTCTTCTAATTTTATTCTCTCTTTGAAAATTTCCGATACTCTGTTTATTAATCCACCTCGTATCCCCTTTTTCACCATAACTTTTTCTATCTCTTCTCGGTCTAATGAGTCAAACGCCACCTTTATGTCCACGGACACTGCTATCATTGCCCCTTTCTCCCTTTTAATCCTCTCATTTATTAAATAGTTCAGAACATATATATTGTCCATTCCCTCAAACCCTTTGCTATACCCTGTCTGATTCGGTGGCTCTATCTTTATCTCCACAACTTCTTTTTTTAACCTCTCCGATAAAACAGTCACATATACTTTATACAGTGTTGGCATTAGTGTCACTCCTCTATAATCGTTGACCTCCTCCCCTTTGCCTTTCTTCACTATTGGTATCACTAATTCTTCTTTCCATAACTCCGGCCACCCCTCTCCTCTCCATACCCTATTGCACATTATCCATGCCCATTTCTTTAATTCTTTCACCCCATATTTCCATATTTCATTTGGAATCTCATCTATACCAGGTACCTTACCACCTTTCATCATCCCTAATACCTCGACTATTTCGTGCCTTGTAATTTCCTCCTCCTCCTCTGTTTCTCTACCCTCTTTTCCTCCTTTTCTAACTTTCCTCTCTACCCCTCCTAGTAATTCCATGAAATATTTTTTCCATTCTATCATCTCAATATCCTGGTTTACTCTTTTCCTTCTTCTTCTCTTTTTATTTACCACCTTCCAAACCTCTTCTTCCGTCCTAGCTTTTTCCGCTTCTTCTTCAAACCTTTTATTTTCCACCTCTTTTTTTTCATCACACAACTCAGTATACTCCTTCTTTTTTCTCCTATATTCTTCTCCACTACTTGTCCCTTTTCTCTATTTTCTCAATATCCTTTCCACTTCCTTCTTCATCTGTTTACAATGCTCATCCCATCCACTTCTATCCCCTCCTTCACTAACTTCTTTTTTGCTTGTTCACTCTAATACTCTTTTTATGTGTCAACCATTATTTCCATTTCCTCGTTTACATTTCCTTCCCCCATTTTAATATTCCTGACTTTTTCCTTAAACTGTTCTTTACATCCCATTGGCCAATCCCCTCTTCCTGCTCTATTTACTTTTGCTTCCTTTTTAGTATCATTGATATCACTCATTTCTCCCTCTACTGTCAGTATTATGGAATGTGATCCAAATGTATATGGTTCCCCACCTCTAGTTTCTTAACCTTCTCTCTTATCTTGTGATCCACTACCACATAATCAATTACCGTTCCTCTCTTTCCTCCTGAACGTGTATATTCCCCTTCCTCATTATCCTCTATACTTCCGTTTATGATAAACAATCCCACGTCCCCTAGGCTCTTTAACAACTTCTTTCCCTCCCCATTCAGTATCTTGTTCTTGGATTTGCTTCCTCGCTCTCCATCCCATTCCCTTCCTCCTCTATCTCCTGTTCTCGCATTAAAATGTCCTCCTATTATATAAGCCTAATCTTTTGCTTATTTTCTTCCATCAGTTCTCTTATCTCCTCTAATTTCTCCTGCATATCACCGTTCACATAAAACCCCACTATCTTCCACCTATCTCCTCCCATATTTACCTCATCTACTATTAATCCTTCATTTTCTTTCAACTCTTTTTTATCCTTCTCTATTATATATTCGTTTCCCACTCCCATCACCATTCCTCCAATTGCTCTGCCTTTCTTATTCTTCCTCTTTGCATTTTGAACCTGCCATTTGTAACCTCTTGGTAATCTTCTTCTTACTCTTTGCCATCCATTTTCATTTAGCCACGTCTCCATCATTACTACTACATCCCATTGTGTCAAATTTCTCATAAACTCCCTATCCCTTCTGTCTAAGCCTGCTATATTCCAGTAGCATATCCTCCAATCTTCCCTACTCTCATTTCTCGTCTCATTTTGTTTCCTAATTTTTCTTATTTCTTTACCTCCCGTTCCTTTCTCTCCTAGTTTCCCGATACCTCACTTTTTACTGAGTTTTCCCTGTCCTCGTCAAATCATCCTCTATTCTCTCCGAGCTTCCATATAACACCTTCTTCTTTGTCATCACTTCCCTCTTATGTTCTCATTTCTTTAGTTTCACAAGTACCATTCTCTCCCCTCTTCGCTCTTCTCTTCCTACACTTCGCACTTCCTCTATCTCTACCTTAGCATCAATCCTTTTGAGTACTTATTCCACTCCTTCCATCAGCTCCTTCCCCTCTAATCTTAGACCCTTTATCACTATGTTTCTTTTTCTTTCTTCTCACTCTTTCTTTTCTATTATTTGTTCTATTCTTCTCAGCCTTTCCTTCTCCGTATTCCTACTCTCCCCACCTCCAAACTCACGGTTTGAGCTTTCTATTTTTTTCTTTCTACCTTCGAACTCATCTACCTTTTTATTATGCTCTTCCTTCTCTTCTAGTCTTTGCTCCAACGTCTGCATCCTTTTCTCTAGCTTTTACCTGACTCCTTCCCATTTCCTAATTTATTTCCTAAGTTCGGCCATTTCCTTCCTAATTTCTTTCCTTATTTCCTCTACCCTTTTCTCCTGCTTTTCTTCATACATCCCCATTACTTGTATCATCATTTCGCGCGTTTCTTTCAATCTTTCCTTTTCCATCGGATCTTTATCCTCAGCTCTATCTCTTTCTGTCCCCTTATTTTTCTCATCCTTTTCAACAAAACTATGTTTTTCCGGCAGCGATCTGTACATTTTTGGATTTTTCAAGCTTGTCCCTGTATCTTCCTTGTCTTGACTGCTTCTCCTTTCCCCTCTATTCCTTTTGATTAATACCTCAATCGATCCCACGCTCTTTGTCCTCAATCTATACTTTTCTACCGTTTTCTTATATTTTCCCCTTGCCCTCCTTTCTTTGTTCTCCCCTTCCGATGTACCGAAAGCTTCCTGGTCTAAATCCCTGCTTTCCTTACTAGTACTCGCTCCGCTAGCCATGAATCCAATTCAAACGATCCCGCCTTCTATCGATCTCTGTCTCCATCTACCGTCGCTTATACCTGCCTTGCCTTTCTTCTTCTCTACCCTGCCACGCTACGACCAACCTGGTCCTCCCACCCTGTCACAAACCTCCAACCCACCTAACCTCAACATCCACACAAATCTGTCTTGATCCCCAAAAATATCTTCACCCCCTTATCAATCTTTCAATCTTTCAATCAATACCTCACAAACGAACCCTTGTACACACATCCACTATCCACTTACCTCAAAATTCATCACAATTATCCGAAAAACTCAGCATGAAATATCACCACTACCACACACTTTCACGCTGGAAACGGAAGTCCGCCAAACAATGAATGTTGTTAACTATAAAATAATGCAGACAAATGTTAAGTACTTTCAATTTCAAACAAAAGTACAGGAAATGTTCAAGTTTTTAATTACACACATAAGTTTAATGGATACCTGTGGTTCGCAATGCATCTCCTGTTCTGGCTTGACAAATCATACTTGATTTTGCAGCTTAGCATCGATTACTTGGGGTACATCATATTATGAGAATAGGTTGTCGAATTTGCAAAAAGCACTTTTTATGTTTCAAACGACTCATATTACTTTTTGAACCTGCCCATAGAATTCCGGCAATCACACCAATCGAAGTTGTTACCTCAGAGTTGGGTACTCTCCTCTATATCTGTAATAAATATATGTGTAAAAAAATGTTTCATTCAAAAAACATTATTGATTAGGGTCGAATTTTTATTAAAAGTGGTAGCAATTGCTGGGAATCTTGGAATAGGGAGAGAGAAACTGCAGAAAACGTTTGTTGGCCGCAGGCAGTTACCGACAGACGAGTTTCGATTGAATCATTCAATATCTCATCGAGTGTCCATACCCATCATCGGCGTGGAATCTCCACCTCGATGGATATCAAAACTTAATGTCCGGAAAGGTTAAAAGTGCAATCAAAATTCGGGGTCATTTATATACTGGGCATGGAATGCTGCACACAATTCACAGGGTTCGCGCGGCCCTGTTCTATAAAACCTTAACATGATTAAGAAGAGAGATCGTATGGATTCACACGGACGTGCGAATTTTAATAATTTCCGCTATCTGTGAAGGCAAGAAGTCAGCTATCACGGAACAAAAATTTAGTAATGAACAAGAAAACAGTGGTACAAATACGGGCATACAATATTTTCTCAATCCAAATAACCAAGTTGAGATATTCTATCTACAATTTATTATCTACGAGTAGATCAAAAACTGATCTTACAACTACGATCTACGGTCTAGGATCTTCCGTCTTTAGAGGAGTTGAGCTGAAAAACGGCTCTAGAACAGAAAACACACACAAAAGACGAGAAATAAAAGATAAAAGATAAGCAGTAGTGGCAACAAGAGCAGCAGCCATAACGATCGCACTTCGGCCTTGAGCAGTGACGTCAGAACTAGAGAGCTCCCGGCTGCGCCTCTCCCAACGACCCCCGCACCCCTAAAACCACCTACCCCACCACGGACAACTACAAAACCCTCACCCCCAATGCTCCGCATCCCGTGCCCCGTGGCTGGAAGATCTCCAAAACCCTGGCTTCATTCATCGTTTGCCCGTGGTGCGACCATCAACCCCACCCACCCCTCTTCCCTCTTCGTCTTTCGCCACGGATTATATAGTGAGTGACGACACAAATAGCGGGGAAACGAAAGAGAGACACCAGTGACGTCACGAGTCAACATGACCCGTCATCATGCGTCGACTGCACAAAAGTACCCAGCCAATCCTTCTCTTCAGTATAGTACTTTATTGGGGGTTCTCCTAGTCTCCAAATATCAGCATATGCATTGCTGTTTGAAATAACTGCAGATTCAAGTTCAATTGAGGTTTCACAGGAGACCTAGAAGATGGAAATCTTGAGTGGATCAGGGTTTAGGACAGAAAAGTTTAAGAGTATATTTATAATTTCACGGAAAATCTTCTAGGAATCTTTTTGTAGAGAACAGAAATATGTTATTGACAGAAACTAACATTTAACAAAATACATTGACAAATGTTACGATATACTGAGAACAGCGTTTTTTTGATTCGTTGCTTCAACGAAACACTTTTCTTGGTGTAGTTTTGGCAATTCGCTTGTATCTCTTTTTCAAGTTAGGTTTACAAAAATGATACTTTGGGAAAATTTTACTTTTTCTCTGAACCACGAGATTATCTTTTTTACACGAACAGAATTATTTGGCAGCAATGTTAGATGAAGTTTACTTCAAAAGAATAATAATGATTACTGCAAAGAGATTCCGTCTAAACCAAATAAACATTCTCTTCGCCTTAAATTTAGGAAGAAATTCATCTTTTGTCAAGAAACATCTGTTTGACACAAGAAGAGATTCTGATAGCAAAAGGAATCTTCGCACAAAATATCCTGCTTTTGTTGCAATGTGCGCAAAACTTTCAATTCAGTATACTGATTGGACTATTTTGGATTAAATTTACATGCTACTGCAGGGTGTTTACTAAATTTTGGCCTCGACATTCCCGGACAATTTCCACCTTTTCCGCTTATAAATATAAGGTCCCTCTTATGATAGAAGAATAGGTTCAGTGTGAAACGATTGCAAAATGATAAATTATAAGGAAATTAAATGCATTCCCGCATAAAAAATAAAATCAAGGAAAATTCCCAGATTTTCACAGATTTTTTTCAATTGTCGCACAATTCCCAGATTTGTTACTTGCGGCAATACATTCTGCCATTAAAGGCACTAATTACATAATATTATACGGTCTGAAATTCTCACAGAAAACTTATTTCTTGTTCCTTTAAATTCTAAAGTTTCCAAACGTTGACTTTCTAGCCACGATCGTCCCTGTTGGATGTTCAAATTTTCAAAAAAAGGCAACTCTGCTGGTACTTGGAAATAGAAAAGTCGTAGTAGAACAGGACAATAATACATAAGATCTATCTAATTTTTAACTTTTCATCTTTAACAAAATTTTAAATGGCGAGAACTTTTAGTAGATATTTATAAATTTGTTACATTAAAAATGTACACGAAAAATTGACATCCAATATAGTAGATGGATTGAGGTATATATACTGTTATTTAAGGAGACACTTGGGTACAAAAAAGCTTCAAATTCTTTATTTTTCATATTGGGTAAATTTTCAATTTAGAAAAATGTCAACTAAAGTGATATCCAACTATTTATTCTATTTTCAGAACATCAGGACCAAATAAGCTTCCACTTTTTCTACTTTTTTCCCCAATGAGTCACTTGTACTCTGTTTCTTTTTCCATAATTAAATATAAATTTCGAAATAGCTCCATTTGGTTTCCTGCATTTTAGGTCCATCAAATCTATCGAAATAGTAATCACTTCGATATATATGTTCATAAATTTTCTACAAATTTTAGCTTTAAAACATTAGAAGAAAAATAGTTTAATCATGATTTTTTACTTACATAGTTTGATCATATAGAACTATTTCTTCAAAATTTTTATTATCAGTTAATTCAACTTTTCCTTGTTTAACTTTTCATTAAGTCTTACTTACTTTATCATTGAGTCAAAAAAATATTATGAAAATATGTATGAAGTTTACTATGAAATCAATTTATAACCGAATTTGTCTCGACGCATTTGCGTATTATAATTTGACGAGTGCGGGGGCCCTGATAAGTGCATTGAAAATTCAAAGGACAAAAGGCAAGAGGGAAGTGACTAGTATTTTAGAAAAAGAGCTTCTGTAAATTTTTTAATTTTCCCCATTTTAGAAAAAATATAAACTTTCAAATAAGCCATGAAAATCACGGTAACCCCAAAAAAGAAGCCATAATTTCTACTATCCCATTTTGGTATTGACACGGCTATTAGAGGAAATTGTGAGCTGTTTATGAAAAAAATTGTAATCAAAGATGATTTTTTTTTCAAATATTCAGATTAAAAATTTTATTTTTGAAAAGTCCAAAAAGTTTTTGAAATTTTTTTGTTTAGAAGAATTCATTTGAAACTACATTTAATTATGAATAATTAGAAAATACATCTTGCTATCCTTAAAATCACCAAAGTTATGTAAGTTAAAAAAAAGACCAACATTCTCAATTTTGAATATCTGCTAAGATTTCTGAATTCTTCATAAATTACTTTAGCGGTTTTTTAATTACATCAGAGAACGGATACTAGAATTTTCATCAAAATTTTTATCAATAGATGGAATTCTCCAGATAATCTGACATAGAATTGCCCATGAGTAAGCATGCCAGTGGTCACATAGCGAAATAGTCAGACATCATGATGTTTGAGAAAGAAGTATTTCACAATTATAAGCAATATCATTTTTCTTCAAGTTAACTGCTAAAATTGCATATATATTTCTTTTCAATCATATTAATAAAAAATATATATTTCAGAATTCAAATACACCCACACACACACACATATATATATATACACATATATACATATATATATATATATATATATATATATATTCATGGGTGTGTGTATGTATAAAATTTCAATATTCCACGTGACATCCCTCGGATATACAAATTTCCGCCTTGCATAATAGCCCACTGAAATCTACTTTCATACTGTTAGCTTTTTTATTTGGAAATTCCTCTGCGGCAAAGCTGAAATAATATTTTAAATTTCTATTTTCTTCAAAATGGTATTCAAATTAACTTTCTATTAAGTAAATATGACTTTATAGTTCATTCTATCAGATTTTTCCGACATGAAAATAAAATTTATTAAAATTAAAAAGTATTAAAACCTTTTACATATAATCCAAATTTAATCTTCCTCTGATGGACGATGAAAAATAAGCATTTATCATTCAAAGAAAAAGAAACAAATTCTCTGTTTTACAAAAGGATTCGTAAATTCTAAATCTTTGAAACGAATAATCCAACTATCCCTTCACTTGATGAAAAATATTCACGTGAATAAAAATTGATAGGTTCGGAGAGATGAAGTATCTTCAATCCCACCCACTTCTATAGCAATGCTCGTTATTACTCCATGAAAAATAATCCTGATGAATGAATCATTATCGATCGCTAATACTACAGTCGCATGACTATAAATAAAATTATCAAGAATGTAATTCCACTTTCAGCAAATTATAGAGAATGCAAACCATCGTTTTATATACGTATATGAATCGGAGTCTTCAATCATCATAATTCATATCATTATTGAATTTTTTCAATCGATATTAATTGACTAATATTTAATATTATTATTAGACTCTACAATAATTCTGTCTTCCTGATGAAGAAACTGTACAACTGCATTTTCATTTAAAAAATTTTTTAGTACATGAAGATAAGAAAAAATTTCTAAATATCGATGTAAAAGTAAAGTAAACTTCTTAATTTTTGTTTTGTAATGCTATTCATTCAGTAAAGAGTTTTTCAATTAAAGAAATGAAAATATAAACGTTAGGTCTGGTGACTTAACCATAAACCGTACTTTCCTTTTCAAAAACTCTCATACGTTAAATGGTACAGATGTAAATGCATTTCATTGAATATCTCGGTTTCCTCCAAATATGCAGTTGTACAGATCTTTCATTAGAACAGCAGAATTGTACATGTGCACAATATAATAAAACATTGTTGTTTTTTTTAACTGTGAATTTTATTCCACCATTAATTTTCACGTTTCTAATAATAAAGCTGTGTTTTTCAATAGTGTAACTCCCACTCAAAATCGAAGATTTAATTGTGAATAATCCTTCACATTTTCAGTCACGTGTCTATATTCAAAGTCAATCAATCAAAACACAGAATAGATCAATGCGGCAGGCAAACTTGTTGAAGGGTTACAGATTATCTGTTATTTTTTGCTTTTTTTTCAATCAAACTTTTCAATCATGCATTTATATCATAAAATATAGGACCTAAGAAGACAATTTTTAAAAAAATCTGTGAGAGAAAAAAATTTCATGAATTTAAGTTTTTTTCTCATGCATGTTTTTATAAGAATGAAAAGACAGGAAAGATCATCTTAAGAGCAATTTTGTATCATTTTTATATTAATAATTCACAAAGCTTTCAACTTCTCAAACTTTGCAATACATTTCTGTAGAGCACACGTATTTTGCTGATATCGAGAAAAAATATAGGTTATGAAAGAGAAAGTTGCGAAAAGTCGAATCGTTCGAAGCCTGAATAATACATCACAAAATAAATATCAGATATCTACTTTATTTTTGGTTGTCAGTTAATGTGTCTAAAAGTAGATTATTTGTGAAAGCCGGAATCCGGCGGTTTTGATTTGGGTAACTTGGAAAATATCTTTTATATAACAATTTGGAGAGTACGATAAGAGTGGTAAAATGATTCTCGGGAGGGAAAGCTCATGTCACACATAAATTCAATTAAGAGGATTTCCTCCTCCGCTCGATCATCTACATTGCACAGGGTCCCTAATGCCATAATTCCGCGCGCCGCTTTGGTAAAACAATCGACCTATTACGAGATAAAGTAGCTATTTATATACACATATAATAATGTTTATTATCATGAAAAAAATTATATACTAAAATATTCAATAAAATATAAACAAAAACATCAAACTCCAAATAATCATATTTCTTTTTTCATACGGGCCCTCGTTGGAGCCACTATTTCCGATCCGGGAAATTATCTGCTAATATCTCACTAATTCAATTCAAGACGTGCCGCCCTAAACGCTACATGTCGAGCATAAAACACCAATCTACTTTAGTAATATTGAGACGTCAGAAAGTAATTTTAGTGGGGAAATAAACTTCGATTTAATCTACATCAAAATTAGCTATTCTGGATACGTAGCTAACGAACATAGCTAAGGATAATAATTATGATAATATTATGAATAGTATATTGATAGATTTATGCCTCGGTACGGATTTTTTGTTGTAATTTTTTATTTATATAAGTCGTTGTGAACAATTTCTGTTGCTCTTTCCAAATTGTTAAAAATATATAGGATAACTATCGTAATTAGAATTTTAATTATAGATACATATATTTCATTTGATTTTCAGGAAAACTTCAATGAGGAACAATTCTATCATTCAGTTCGTTTTGAAAGAGAATATTTTCAACATTTGTATTGCTTAAGGTAAACAAAATTTTGTTTCACCCGAAAAAATTCCTGGTCATGCCCCGGTTCGGAATAATTCCTCCCAGTCTATGAAATTAAAAAGTTTAAACTGGTGAAGCTGAAGATTTTTTCATTTGAAGTAATCAAAACTAAAAAGAATCTCAACGAAACAGTTGAGTTTTCAAGCTGAAAAGTTGAATGGTTTAGAAAATGGTTGGCTTTTTGATAAAATAATTGAATTCCTAAGCAAATACTTCCAACCAAGTACTTGAATTTTTAAGCAAAAAGGCGAATTTTCTAGAAGACAGTTGAATTATAAACCTAATGAATGTGAATTTTCAACGAAAAAGATACTTACAACCAACTAGAATGCTTATTTGAGGAAATAGTTGAATTTTCAACAAAATTAATTTCAAACAAACAGTTGTATTTACAACCAAATAGTTGAACTTGCAACGGATTTTTTTAGAAGACTTTACAAAATTTAAGGTAACTGGCTGTTCAGAATGATTGAAATAGATTATTTTTTCAATTACATTTAGCATTTTATTTAAAATATTTTTTGTCTGCAACAAAATGATACACAAGAGTATTTTTGTAAATAAATTGTTCAGAACAATTTTAATTATCATTTTTTGTGTTTTTTGAATCTATCTTCATTAATTCTGATTAGCAGCAAGTTTATTTAAGTAATTTTCTCATAAATCAAAAAATCGTATTCTTGAAATGACCAGTTGCCGACCCTGCACGCACACTTAAAAAATTCACTGAAAATCTCATAATTAAAAAAAAAATACAAAGACAATAGGAACATGAATTTTAGAGGTCAGAGAGCCCAAAAAGTTGCTCTCCGCCAAAACAACTCAAGTCCGCTTAATTTTGTCCTTTTAGAGAACGGCTTAGTTTAATTTTCTAACAAAAAAGTTCATTTTCCACCAAAAAAGACGAATTTTCAATTTAAAAAAAGATGACTTATCTCCCATAAAATATGAATGTTCTATCCAGATGAATTTTCTACCAAAACTGTTGACTTTTTTTAACTAAAAAGGATGACTTCTTGACAAAATAGTTAAAATTTCACCAGAATAATTAAATTTTCAACAAGGTAATTGAATTTTTTACCAAAAATAGTTATATTTTCTTTTGGATAAAAGCATTAATATTTAACAAAAGTACAATGCTTTTGAAATTAGTCTATTCCTAACTTTCAAACAAAAATTTCAAAAATACTGAAGAAAATTCAAAAGGAAATAGATTATTATACAAATCAAAGTATCAAAAATTAACTACTAATTGAGCTACTTTGTTAACTTACTTGTTATCCAGTACTTTGTTTTACTTTTTACGCAGCACTTTCTTTTGTTTATTAAAAAAAATTGAAGAGATGACTTACAAAGTCAAGTTAATCAGTAAATTAAAATATTAGTATGAGAAAGTATTTTTAATATTCAAATAGAGTCGATAGAATCTCTAACTTACTTTACTTTTTTAATGATTTATATTTTAACATAAAATACTTTGATTTTCAAACCTGTTTAAATGACTGTATTTCAAGTGTCAAATGCCGTTTTGACGTTCATTTTTGAAAACTACAAAAATATAAATAAAACTGTAAATACTTTATTTTAGAATTATTTTCAACAAAATATTTTTCATCATACCTCAGTCGAAAATTCGACTTTCGGTGCAACGAAAGTCGAATTTTCGATTATCGATATGATGCAAAAATGTATGCATGATTCGGGTCGAAGCAACGAGTTCACAACTACATCTATACTTGATATAAAAAGTGAAAAATATAGATGAAAGAATTCATAGAGAGATTAATGCTATACAAAAGTTGATGATTTTCAAATTTTAATTATATATTTTTTCGAATATATACAATTATTTTAATTTAAAAAATTCACGAAAATTATAATAAGCTATAAAATAGTTCATGATTTCAAGATTCTTGGAATAAATCGAAAAATCGTTGATAAAAGGTCCAAGTTTAACTAGGAAATTTTATTGTGCCCTTTTACTATTGCGCCAAATTTACGTATTTACCCGCACTCACGCCTCCCACTCATCAACTCTGATTTAAAAGCACTACAGATAAGTGCACTTTTATAGCATTCACCATTTAGAAAAGCTTCTACACAATTCGTAAGCTCCCTACTGATACTTTTTTTAATTTAATTTTCCAAGATCCTCAAATACTAATAAAATTTCTTATTAAAAATTTAACTTCCTAATAGAATTTCAATTTATTCTTGTCTCATTATCATCCCCTTAGCAAGGCTCTAAAGTTTTAATAAAATTCGCATCACGATCTGATGAAACATTTACAGTGCTGTTAAATTTTCATAAAACTAGAGTGAAGTTCTATTACTTGTATAAAACAGAAATAGCAGTGCCGTGTGTATGTACAGGCCTTTAAATATTTCATGCGTCCATGGCCCAAATGTATTCTGAACGCGTGTAGAAAAGAAAGATAAGAAAAAGATGTCCTTTTCCCCTTTTTTTGCTGCGAAGATGGTCCCGTTTATATGTACCAGGTAGACGACAAATGTGACCCAAAAAAGCTTACACCTTGTGCCACTCGTAAAATATTATTTTTCTCTTGGCCAGAATCTGTTACTTTATCAAAATTTTGATCAATGACAGGTGGGTGCGAACTACGAAGAACCCCTTTTACCTTCACAGAATTTCAAAGTTAGACGTTCCTCTGAATTTGAAAAATATTTCACGAGAGAAATGTACGAAGTTCACAAATGGAGCTGTCTTAGAGTGAAATTTGAGTGCTTAACTATTTTCTTTTCAGTTTATAGTAGTAGACAAAGTAATTTCACCTTTAAGACAATTTCAGTAAATTTCCAAACACAAATTTGAGAATAACTTGAAAACTTACAAAGTTAAACTAGGCAGTAAATTGAAATATTGGTATAAGAAAGCATTTATAATTTTCAAATAGAGTTGATAGTATCATCGACTAAGGTTGAGAAGTACTTCTAGTTTAACTTCATTTTCCAAATTAGTGGAAATACACCATCCGAATTTTCCATTAGCCAGAAAAGTCAAACTTATTGTGGGAGGGACTTCAGATTCGCTTAGGCGTTCGTTTCTGTTGATTCTGTTAAATAGATTACGTTCTGCGAACTACCTAGTTGCGAAAACAAAGGAAGAAAAACAATTTCACTGACGGAAAGGTCTACTGAAAGTCGTTTCAAACAAAGATGTGTTTTTTTAGAACCGGTAAAAGTCGGATGCTTATTGAATTTGGGGTCAAGGAGGGTTATTACGAAAATCTTCAATCATATACTAAACATCTTTGACTGATATCTGAATCATCAAATGTTTGATGTTTGAAAACCGAAAATCAAATCGTGTATTTAAATCTGTGAGAAGGTTTCAAAACATTTTTTAAAGCAAACACTGAAAAATTTAATTCTGAACGAATCCTCCTGTTACTTTGAAAATTCCCTTGATTAATATATCATAAACAATTAATGAAAATCAGTTACATTCCCAAATAAAAAAAATCTGCCCGCTTCGCGGGCACATTCTCATAGCGCGCTTTGCGCGCGGCTCGCTTCGCTCGCAAGTTTGAGCGCGCCTAGGGCGCGCACCTGTTGGATCTCGCGCTTCGCGCTCGATAATGTATTCACCTCGCGCTATGCGCTCGGACGCATTTGTCTGACACTTTAAGCTCAGTTCCTCTAGGTTTTCCCACTTCGTGTGCTCGTTATTGCGCGCTTCGCAGGCTATTAGTAAGTTTCATAGTTATGGCCTGATTTTCGTTTAATCATGTCAGTTTTACATAAAAAGAAGAACTAATTTACTTAAGGTTCTACCGACCTTAAGGAACACATTCTCATCAAGACACTCGCGCTTCGCGCTCGATGTTTCGTATAAAAATTATGTAAACCTCGCGCTCCACGCTCATTTCTGTTGATCGTATAGTAGAAACTCAAAACTTTGAGCGCAATCGCGGCACGAAATTTGGTCGTCGCGCTTCGCAACGACCATATGTTACCATCTATGTCCTTAGATAAAAATGACTAAATTTGTATTTTATTCAAAATGAGGAAGGAAATTCCTTTACTTCAGCGTATATTTTTCGTATCTTTCTAATAAATCCTACTATCGGAATGATTTTTTCCAACTATCAGAAAAGGGGAGAAAAAAAGTATCTAAGTCATTTTTGGAACATATATATGATAAATTTTTAAATGATTATTGAAAAATGGACATTGGAATTTTGTTTGGTTCTCTTTCTTCTTTATTCCCGCCCTAAGTTTACTTTGGAGACTAAAAGGTTATGGTCAGTATTGCATTCAGAGTCCATCATGACTCTTGTATCTTTTACTATTTCTCTTAGCCTTTCATCCGTAATAACGAAGTCAATTGTACTGTGGATATTTTCTTTTCGCCAGGTAGACATGCAGATCATTCTATGTCTAAACCAAGCATTTGTAATAAATATGCCCTTTTCTAAGAACAAGCTGACTAATTTTTCCCTGTTACAATTTTTTCTTCTTGGATCCCCAGACTTACTAAGCACCCTTTCTGTATCTGTACCCTGACGTTGGACAACGACCCATCCGTTTACATCTCCTAGCAGAATGATTCTTTCACCTTGATCGCAAGAACTTATTGTATCATTTAAAGTGTCCCAGAAGGCGTCTTTGACATCTCTTGATCCTTAATCTTTGAGATGCTGTCTTGCTTCTTGATTCATAATCGAATCGACCACAATGTGACTCGCTATCTACTCCTGACCATATTTGAAAACCGCCTTTCAACACCCTGTTTTCTATGTTTCCACTTTCGCAACCCTTTTTCTTTGTCTCTGATACACATAGAATATCTAGTTTTTTATGTGCGTAGTTTCTCGTAATACTCTTAACATAAGATTACGGGGAGGTGGGGGGGGGGGGGGGGGGGGCA
>CAKNXH010002098.1:259757-282046 GCA_932178445.1 Andricus quercusramuli | reverse complement strand
CATTTTTCACATAAAATCAATACCTTCTCATTATGATGAGAATGTAAAAATGAGAATAAATTAAATTATCTATGAAATTATATGATTCTTATACGATTTATGGTGTGCTTTTAATTTTCTATAGAATATCTCTGAGCAAACTATATAAATTTGTTAAAAACTATTCAAAATTTTTTAACGATTAATGAAATTCAAAATACTTTATCAACTGTAAGAATTCATATTATCAACTTAAATTTCAGAAATTGTAGCGTTTTTCAGGTGAGAAATTTATAAACTTATATAAAGTTTATTAGAGAACAATTTATAATAAATATATTATATATAATTAATACAATTAGGCATACTTTGCTTTCAAATGCAGAGTCTACAACCTCGTGAAACTCAGATCCCAAATCTCAAAGGACATTGATTAAAGGACGATTTGCAATCTGAAATAAAAAAACGCAATATAATACATTGCGATAATGTAAAAAATTATAAATATATTTCAGAATAAATTGAAATTTGTTGTTCCAAAAACATAATTACCTGGCGAAAAGTTATTGAACGATATAAAACATCACACACAAATTATCCGAGTATGTAGCAAAATAAAAAAGTTCTTGCGCAAAACCTGATTTCAACTGAATTCATTTAGAAATCAATTCAACTTTTATTAAAATTAAGAAATTAGGTACCGTTAGGGGCATAGGCAAAAGCCTACACAATATTTTTCAGGAAATACAACCACCAATAGTTTTTATGTAATTTAAACCAAACTGATCATTATGTAATTGTAAATTAAGTAACTTTACAAATGAGAATCATACAATTGTATTCACTTTATATTTATATGTATTAATAGTAAATTTTAACTGAAAATAAGGAAAATGTTAACGAAATCAAACAAAAAACAAAAGATCAAAAAGAGATCAAAGACATATCATCATAATGACAACGTACATACATATCTTTTAAAGATCACTCCATCAAAAGAATTTGTGACACAATTTTGTTCTTGAGAATTTTCTATTTTTTATCTGACGCATTCTCATTCGTTAGCAAAATGAATAATTATAATTATAATATTGTATATACTTATCAAGTAAAAATTTTCATATTTCAAAGGAGTTTTTTCATCCACTACGTAACTTGTCTCCTGAGAAGCATATTTATTATTTTCACCCAGGGTAAAATATCAAACGCGCGCGAGTAATATTTCAACCTGGCCCTTCCTACTCAAAATTTAACACGATCATTCCAGAATAAACTACCTGTCCCCCTAGCTATTTATGTGAAATTTTATCAATATTTTATTCCATTGTGTGAGTTAACTGAAATTGTATGAAAAATATTTAGAGAATATTCCTCCTTTTTTTAAATAAAGGAGAGTAAGATATTAATTCTTTTTAATTATAAAACGATATACGCTCGCATATTCACAATTGTGAACATTGGTGTCAGAAGCATCCTACAATAAATTATTAGTAATTCATTCAACGAACTAAATGTATAATGTACTGTGTATATATTCTAAAAAAATTAACTTGAAAACTCTTTCTCTTTAATATAAAAATAATGTTTAATCTTATGATAAAAAAAATTTTAATACAAAAAACTAAACCATCTGAGCCTGTTGTTTCAATACCGACACAAAATGTAAAAAAATTCAAACAAATGAATCACTCGAGTGCCCATGACATCAAAGGAAAATTTCAAACAAAACCAATTTATTAAGAATCAAGCTATCGCGTTTAGTTTACTTTGATACGAAAGCATATTCATCGCGATGTCTGTTCTTGGTCCAAAAATTTAATTACCTTTTTTTATTCAATTTTTCTTTTGTGGGAGATAATTCGATAAAGAATTCTATAATTCTCATTGTGGTTTATAATTGGATTTTGTGTCAGATTTAGAAAATAAATAGAAAATGGAAAAGCAAGGACCAAGAAAAGCCAAACGCCTACTCTAAAAAAATATACAGGGTGCTTGTTCACGTTTGTCATTATCTGATCTGAAGTACAAGCTATTTTTGTGCCGATTCACAATATTCGCATGCGACATGATGAAAACAAGAGGGATTTTAAAACGACTTGCCAGCGGGGATTTCCAAGTGGGAGCGTCGGCAGCATTGCCTCTTCTGGCCAGTCCCCAGAGATCCCTTCTCTTCTGCGAAGACCGGGGACTATGTAGAGGCCACTTTTTCCCCACATCCTCCTGTCCTTCAGAAAATGGCCTAAAAATATAAGAGAAAAAAAAGTTCGTCAAATTATTCGTAGGTATTAATTTTGTTAAGAATGAGCGCAGTTTCAAATGCTAATGGGACAAGTACACGTTACACGGTGAGGCTGAACCAAGTTTGTGTTAATGAAAGTTTTATGTAAATGGGATTTTTTTATGGTAATATGGCATCTCACGAACATGCTAAGATGGAAACAAAAATAATCGGTTAGGTAATTTTTGAAAAAAGTCGATTTTCGTATTCAATTACTAAAAAATGAAGAAGTTCTCACAAGATTATATAGTAAATTTTGGTTAGCATTTCTTTAAAGATTTTTTTATTGAATGTAGTTAGCTGTCACCCAAAACGAGTATTTCAAATGAAAATCATCGAGGAAGTGTTTTTTGAGAGAACTCGATTTTTGTATCTAATTGCTAAGAAATGAAAAAAATATGATATTATATGATAAATATTGGTCAACATTTTTTAAATATTTTTTTATTAAATGTAATCACCCGACAAATATGCCAAGATGAAAATCATCGAAGGGGCCCTTTCTAAAAAGATTATTTTTGTTTCTTTAATTAATATTGATTGTCAAAGTTTGAGTGAGACAAAATATTTTATTTTAATAGTATAATATACGTTTTCAATTGCCCGTAATAAAAAATATGTCAATTATGCATTTTTCAATTAGACGTGCAGAATGGTTTCGTTCCAATTACATAAAGAAATAGAATTTTTCGAAAACCACCTCTCTGATTATTTTGCTTTTCATTTTGAAATATTCATGTAGTGACTAATGGCAATTTTCCAAAATTACAAAATTCCCTTTTACTTCTAAATACCTGTGGATATTGGATACCTACTAAAAATCATATCTAATTTAAAACATGTATATAAATGTGAACGTGTAGCAGAATATTTGTCAAAGCTGTTCTAAAAAGTTCGATTCAAATTATAGGAAATGTGAAACCATTTTTGACTAAAAATTCAAATATCAGATAATAATGACACTTGTATAGTCCCCTCGTGATTTGAACACAAAAATAAGTTTTTGCGAATTTCGAATAAAATTTAATATTTTTTCCTTTACTCTCCGATATTTAATAACTTTATAGACAGTTCATTTATATCCTTAAGGACTTAGAAAATATTTTTCTTTTCTCAAAAAATAAATGAAGGATTGTTGTAAAATTTCATCTCTACAATTCCCGGGCCATTGGTTTCAACAACAATAAAGAACGTATCTGGAAAAGATACACATTTTTTGTTGCATGTTATAGTGCATATTTTATATATGATTGTATTTTTTAACACAACTAAATCAAAAATCCTTCAAATTAAATGATAAAGATTTTGAAAAGTCGTTACTTAATGGAAGATTTAATTTCAATGTAAAAACGTATGTATTTATATCTAATAGATTATGCCTCTTTTTAATATAATAAAAGCATCTAAAAAAATTTCCACAGAAACTGTTCACTACATATGAAAATATTCATAAAGGACTTTTCTCTTTCAATAAATTCCACTTCTATAAGATGGACGGATCTCAATGACACTGATTGGAAATATCTGAAAAAAATTCAAATTCGGTTGATTTGTATTAATTTTTTTCGAACATGAAAAATAGAACATTTCTTTAAATTAAATGTTGAAGATTCATGAACATTTTCTAATTTATGGACAATTTTATTTCAATTCTGAAATTTTCTTAATACATGTGTAGTAGAGTCTTGTAGTGTTTTGTCTCTTTTTTAATTTAATACAAGTAGGGCCAGCACAGGTCAGGAATACAATACAATATGCAATCTTTGAATTATCAATATTTTTGGAACCGATCATTGAATTTCGATGAAACTTTAAGGCACCAGAGATGAAATTATGTTTTAAAAATAAAATACTTTCACACAAATTCATAATTTGGCTCAAAAAACAGGAGAAAAAATATTTTATTTGATTTTGCGTCACTTACACCCCGTTTAATTTTTTTAACGGGATATGAAGATTCCTTGCCAATTCACCTTTCATTTAAAAAAATTCATTCTGGTTCCGAAAGATATCGTAATTTAAGTGAAACAAGGCCGCTGCGCTGTCCTGTCAATGTCGCGATTCATACATGGGTGTTTGGAATAAAAAAAAAACGTTTACTTGTAATGATAATCATTATACACAAATTCTATGAAAAATACTGAATACTATGGATATTAATTCTTCTTAGATTATGTTGCCAGTGAAATGTAGTAAGAAAAAAATTTGTCATTCGGTATTATTTGTTAATTTTATAAGCTAATTGTATGAAACATTGCCAGGTATGCACATTAGAAGTCAACAAGAAATCATTTTTTCTCTTTAATGTCCTTAAATGAGAAACAAGAAAATCTGTTAATATCATTTGTTTATAAATGAAACAAATTATAAAAAAATAATATATTTCCAACAATAAACTTTACAGGCAATATCATTTAAGGACAATTGAAAAAAAAATTATTTTTTATTCACTTTACATATCCATACTGGCTACTATAAAACTAGAAAAAAATACTTTTATCTCATATAGTTTAGAAAACACAGCCTTGAGAAGTTAGATTTTTTGACAAATTTGTGACATAAAAATTAGTTTTAGTTTTTGTGAAATACCATACTTCCTTTGTATTGTAGAGAAAAATATTTAGGATGTGAATTAGAGCAGACTTAATTTCTAGCAAATCTAAGAAAAATACTCTATCTCTCATACGTCCGAATAGCATGTTGAAAAGCTCGCTAAATTTTTATTTTCTAATATCGCATTTCTACTGCAATAATCGCTCAAAGTTGTTGCCATAATAATAAAAGTACATCAAATAACATACAAATCTGAAAAGCTTCAATAAATCCTGAAATATCTGTGAAAAAAGGACATCAAATTCTAAAAAAAAACTCATTTTTATGGGCATATTTTAGAAAATATTATAGTTTTTTAAATTTGTATATGATTGTATGTACTTTGATTTATTATAAGAACAACTTTTAACGCAAATTGCAGGATAAACGAAGTATTTAAAAGAACAATACCTTTTTAACGAACTTTCATAAAATTGGTTATTTTTTAACACGATGTAACTTCGGACGTATGAGAGATATAACATTTTATTTTGTTTAGATTTCCTTGCAATTGAGTTAGCTGTTAATAAATTTTGTTTGACAAATATTTCAGAAAAATATAAATTTCTAATATACGTAATACTCTAAAAGTGAAATAAAGAATTATGTTGATTCAACAATCCCTCCAGAGATTTTTTTTTCGATCTCAAAATAATCATAAAAAATGACTGAAATGATTTCAGATAAAAAGCGAGAATAATGTTAAACATAAGATTCCAATTTTCAACCATTAATAGATGAAAAACTTCTAATTTTAAAGTTGTTCAAGTTATCGTTTTTGAATTACTAAAATTCCGTGACCATTAGATTTAGTTTACATGATTCATAATCAAATACTTTCAGTTTCACATGAACACACTTAAAATTAGAACAATATCGTTAAAAAAATATAAATATCAGTTTTATATTAACATTCCGAATTTCCAAGTGAATATATTATTTTGAGATTAATGAACAACATTGAGTAATTTCAAAATAACATATTCACTTATTAATTACCCTGGTCAACACCATAACATATTTAGTATATTCCGAATTTCCGAACTTCTCCTTATAGCCAGCCTACAATCAATTTACATATTTTTCAAGTTCATGGATCTTAAAATTAATTTAAAATATCTAAAAAGGATACAAAACTTCAGATTTAAAAATACAAGAATAAATTTCAGATATCCAAAAATGATAAAAAATCGAAGTGTCTCGTCGTCCCAAAATTCGGGATGAGCAGTCAAATATTTTTCATTAGCTTGGCTAGTGGTTCCTGAATTTCGGGACGAGTAGACACAGCCTTTCAGAATACAAAAATTATTCATTATGATTATTACACCAGCACACAAAAAAAACACTTTTCTGATCTACAGACGCAACACATATATTCCAATGTACTTTGATCCGCTGAGCACAAATCCGAGGTCCGTTTGACCCCAGCACATCTGGGTCAAGGGCATTTGAAGGTCAACTGAACAGAAAAGTCATTTGGGTGAAGATAGCTACTATAATTTAGGGTTTTTAGGTCGCTGAATCTGAATCCTGGGTCCATTTAAACTTATCGAGTCAAGGTCAAGGTCACTTCAAGGTCAATTTCGTTCATTTTTCTAAAAACAAATTTCTGACTGGAGATTCTGAAAGACCGGAAGATTTTACATCCAGATATGCATATTTTTATTTTTCTGTGACAACCACTAAGGTCATTTTAAAGTCATTTTATTTAAATATATTGGTGGTTCATATGGGTAAAATATAGCTAGATGGGACTAGACTACTATACTCATATGTTGTGGGGGTCGCTAAATCTCAAACTGAGGCCCGCTTGACCCCAGGGTGCCAAGGTCAAGGTCAGATCAAGGTCATATCAAAGTTAGATTGGAAGAAAAAGGCGTTACCGATCCAAAATTTGACTTCTACATGTTTTTGGGTGAGTGAATTCGAATCTGAAGTCCGCTTAACACAACGAATCAGGAGTAAAATTCCAAGTGCACAATAACCTTCAAGCGCTATGCCCACGACAGTTTATTTAGGACCATACCATAACTCCCGTTTAGTCCTGAGTTTTTGGTTCGAAGAAGATTCAGATTCGAATTCTGCGACCCTTAAAACATGTTAAACTCCAATTTTGGAACAATTACACCTTTTTCTTCCGATCTAACTTTGATATGACCTTGACCTTGGCACCCTGGGATTAATCTAGCCTCAGCTTCAGATTTAGCAACCCCTACAACATATTAGTATAGTAGTCTAGTCCCACGTAGCTATATTTTCCCCATATGAACCACCTATATATTTAAATAAAATGACCTTAAAAGGACCTTAGAGCTCGTCATAAAAAAAAACAAACATACAAATCTGGACGTAAAATCTTCCGTTCTCTCAGAATCTGCAGTCAGAAATTTGTTTTTAGAAAAATGAACGCAATTGACCTTGAAATGACCTTGACCTTGACTCGATAACTTTAAATGGACCTCGGATTCGGATTTAGCGACCCAAAAACCTAAATTATAGTAGCTATCTTCACCCAAATGACTTTTCTGTCCATTTGACCTTCAAATGCCCTTGACCCAGATGTGCTGGAGTTAAACGTATCTCAGATTCATGCTCAGCAGGTCAAAATACATGGGAATATATGTGTTGCATCTGTAGATCGGGGAAGCTTTTTTTTTTTTTTTGTGTTTCGGTGTTATTCATTATTATTCATTATTATTCATTATTATTCATTATTGAATATCATTCATTATTCATTACTATTATTTTCATTCATTATTCATTACTATTATTTTCATTCATTATTATTATTCATCATTATGTATATATTAAAGTTTGCAGGAATATTGACTCCTGCTACTAATTCTCATCTCAGGAAAACTAGCCATGACTAGCCAAATTGAAACAAAGAGTATTATTTTTAAAAGACTTTTTTCATAATTCACAAAAAATGTCTGTGGTATTTGTCAAAAAATCAGGGAAACTTTTAATTTAGAATTTATGTAACTAAAGATTCTCTGAATTATCAATAAAATTATCAAAGTTTCGTGGAATATCAAGAAAAAAATTATAAATTCCACAAAATTTTACTATTAAAATAATGCTCAGTTTATTTACTTTATAAATTTTAGATATAATGTACCTTTTTGTTGACTTCAAAATTATAGTCTGAGAAAATTCCGTCCAGTGTTCTCTAAAAACAGCTGATCACTCTCACACCGAATAACCGCACAAAAATAAAGGACAAAGACTATCAGAAAGAAATGCACGCACATTAATAATTATCTTTAGGATTCAATTAAAATAACTCCGAAACATATTCAAAACACAAATAGTCACGTGATCCCAAGTAAAATCCACATTCAAACATTCTGAAAATAACCGCCACTGACTGATTGTACCGAACTTTTCGACAGGTTATGTAAGCTCGAATCATCACCACGAAGTACCACTTTCTGCTCACTACAAAAATCATAAAAGCTGATCACTTTTCACATTTCTGCCTCAAACAAAAGAATCACGATAATTTTTTGTTATATTCTTGTCAAAAATGATCGAAACGACGATATAAACTTGCGTACGACGAATTTTCGCAATGATCCCAGAACAACGACCAAAACTCGTATATTAATCAGTTCAGAATTAATTCGTGCTTTGCCCAAAAGTTCCTGATTCCGAAAACACCGCCGTACGCTAAAATATTTACGACTGGAGAAGATTTGGCAAATTTCATTCGAGAGTAGCAAAGTTTCTTCGACGAGGTCGTTGACCGTTCTGTTTTGAGGTTGCTCGTTTTGACTTGTTAAAACGGCTAACCTACATCGATTCGATCGATACAATTCGATATTTTCCATTCAGCTGACTGAAGCTGGCGCTCTGGCAGTTAATGTAGTGTGTGTAAATAATGACAATAATTACAAGAATAATTTTATTCTTTGTTAAATACGATATAATTGATTGTTCTGAGTTTGTCAGATGATTGTGTTTGATATGATTCTCGCGAGTCGGTAAAAAAATCGGGTCAGTATCATTTTTTGACAAAACATCTTTTCAGGAGATTCAGTTATTAATAGCAGTTAATAATTAAAATAACAGTTAATGTTAGTAATAACAGTTATTGATAATAATCGTGCTTAAAATGTATTTTATACGATTAAAATGACCGTTAAAATCGAATTTCTTGCGTTGTGACAAACAATAGGTTAGGATACAACGTTGCTTTGTTTCTATAACAAGAAAAAACATTATGACAGAGTTTCTTTGACAATGACTTGGACTTCGTTTACTGTCACGGGAAAAAATGTAGCTTCTACTATCTTCTTTCTTTTGTTGATTAGATTGTTGGAAGTTACCGTATTTCGAAAATCAATACGTTGGAAATTGACTCAGTACACGTTCAACAAAGTTTCGGTTTTTTGGAGTATGAAGAAATCAGCAAAAAGGTATATTGATATGTTTATTTTTTTGTTATGATTTATATAACCTAGAAACCTAATTATTTAAAGGATTCAAAGATTTAACTTTCTGTAATAATTTAGATAAAATTTTACAGAATATCGAAACACTAGAAATTTGAAGAAGAATTACGATTATTCAATTTTATACTGCTTATTACATTCTCAATCATGAGAGTGTAATGTAATCGTCCAAATTTTCGATCTCTGATTTTCAACAGATCTTTACGTTCCGGCATTCTCAGAGTCCGAAAATCATAAAATTTTGTCGGTGTCTGTATGTCTGTCTGTACATCTGTCTGTATGTCTGTCTGTATGTCTGTATGGTTACCTGAATGTTGTAGCCACGCTAACTTTTGAAGGATTCTTCTAATCGAGTTAGCCTTTGATAAACTTTTTAAGGGTCCTAAAATGAAGATTGAGTTCGTTAACCAGATATTTCCAACCAAAATTAAAAATTTTAGAGCATTTTCAAAATTTCAAAAAAAATTTTTTTCAAGTTTCAGAAATTTTTGTGAAAGTTTC
This sequence comes from Andricus quercusramuli, assembly GCA_932178445.1. Lineage (NCBI taxonomy): Eukaryota > Metazoa > Arthropoda > Insecta > Hymenoptera > Cynipidae > Andricus > Andricus quercusramuli. Next base: position 272,239 of record CAKNXH010002098.1, on the reverse strand, counting down.
TTACAGATGGGTGAAAGACTTAAAAATGATCTCAATAAAATTTTTGATTTCGATGCAAATTAGAAAAGTTATATACTTTTCAAAAATTTGAAAACTTTCAAAAAGTAGACAAGATTTTTTTCTTATAGCTTAAAAAAATTTAAATCAAAATTTGCACTAGTTTTCACAAGATTTTAATTTTCAAAAGCAATCGTCTGTATAGCCTAGCTGCTGAGCGCGAAGCGCGAGTATTGCAATGAGAATGTAATCGTCAAGGCCGTAGGAGCTTTGAGAACCCTCTTCATAGTAAAATTGAAAAAAAAACATGTTCAATTTCACTTTATGATTTTAGTTTATGAGGTGTTTGAAGTCACAGTTTTTGATTTACGCGCTCAAGCCGGGTGCATTTTCACGGCAGCTGAGAATAAAAATGAGTGCAAAGTAAGGAGAAAATATTAAGGACATGATGAAAAATAAAATGTGTACATTTGTTTGCAATATCTTAGTAAGCAGTACCAGATCGAGGTACAGCAATAAATATAATGTACATTAGATACAATAGTGTTGAACATAATGTAGAATAGTTCACATTATGGACAAAATCGAGTGCGAAGCACGAGATACGTGATAAGAATGTGTTCGTTAAAGCCGAAGGAGCTTTAACAAAAGAGAATTCACAATCATGAAATTAAAGTTGTTGACGCTTTGACCTTTAATTTAAAAAAAAAATATATTCTTGAGCGCGAAACGCGAGAACCGACAGTCGCGCTCCCTAGGCAAGTTTTTATACAATGAAATACCTTATACTTATAAAACCAATGTTTTAAAAATGACGTCGATAATTCAGGAATTTGTGCCAAAGCTTTTGAAGATAATTTTTGTTTTCTGCAATTCTCAATATACTTCAATATTTGTATTGACATATGCTGTATTTTTTTCAAATATTTCAAAATCAGTTTTAAGTTTTTGTATTCGTAATCAAGGTGGCTATTACGAATCTCCAAAATTCTGAAGGCAAGTACATAGTTGATCTTGTAATTGATCAAGATTTTGCTCATGAAGATGGAAGTGTCCTTTATTCATTCTCAAAAGTTTAAAAATTTATTGTTGAATGATGTTGAATACTTTCATTGAATTAAAAAGACTTGTAATTGACAGATACTTTGAATGAAAATAAACTAATTTAATGCAGAGAATATCCATGAACAAAAGAATAAATGTCATATTGAAATTCTCAGATTGAAGGGTGGTGGATCCAGGAAATGTTTTGGAAGGGGCGGTTGTGAATTTTCTTCAACGAATATCTGTGACAGGGGTGGTGGGTCTCCCCTGATGATTTAAAAGAACTTTTTTAATTGAATATAATAAGGCGATAAATTCCACTTAATTTATATTTTTTAATGATAGCTGTTCACATTCATAAAAAAAACTTGAAATCATGTGCATGTATGGGACCGTGCATAAATTGAGTAAATAAGTCTTTTTGTTATGTGGGAGGGGGGCAGCGACTCTTCTAAGCTACCTTACGTGGGGTACAATTTTGGTTAAGAATTCATCTTTTCAGTTTAAAATTTAACTTCTCAGTTGAAAATTGAACTACTTTATTAAAAATTAATTTCTGTAGCTACAGTTTCGTTTTTGGTTGAAAAGTGATCTTTTTTAGGCTAGACATTCAACCATTTGTTAGAAAATCCATCTTTTTTGGTATAAATGTAATCTTCTTGGTTGAAAATTCAACTGTTTGTTTAAAAATGTACGTATTTTATTTTACAAGTTCGTATTTTTTGGTCAAAAATAATTTTTTTTTTCACTAAAAATGGAAATGTTTGGTTAAAAGTTTATCTGTTTTGGTTGAGGAGTCTATTATTTTATTGAAAATTCGTGTCATTTGTTTAAATTCAATTGTTTTTCATTTTGAATATAAATATTTTACTTTTGAAATATCAAATATTATATTTTTTATTGAAAAATCATCTTTCTAGGTTGAAAATTCAAGTCTTTGGTTGATAATTGAACCAATTTCTCAAAAATTCATTATTTTTGTTGGTGATTCATGATTTTAGTAAGAAATTCATCTTCTTTGTTAGAAATTCAACTAATTTCTTGAAACTTACCGTTTTTTCTTTAAAAATTACTTTACAACAAAATTTAACTATTTGGTTGAAAATTAACTTTTTTATTGGAATTTCATATTTTTGGGTTGAAAGTTGAAATTCGTTTTATGTTGGAAATTCAACAATTTGGTATAAAATTCAAAAAAATTCAGTTTAGATAGGGGTTTGGCAGGCGCAGGGTCAAAACTTATAAGCTCTAACAAAGGAGGGGTACACGGTTAAAAATAAAAAATAAACTGTAAGTGAGGTTTGATAATTAGGGGCTCAAATCTGTCAAGGAAGTTGCCGCCCCCCCGCCCCCCCCCCAAAACGCCTAATCCCCCCTTTTTGAATCCGCCTTTTCACAGATTTTCATTGATTATATTTTCATTTCATATTTATTCTTTTGTTTCTTACGTAATTATTGAACGCTCCCAAAGAACATTTTATTATAAATGTAAATTCATTTTGAAAAATATAGATTTTTCACAGATATTTATATTTCCAATCAGTGCTGTGAAATTAAGTAGGATTAGTGTCCACATTCACGGAAATGTTCTATAAAATTTGGAAAAATCTTTGGTATTTTATTGTTGACATAGCCAACATAAAAATCCAAAATTTGGGATTGAATCAATCATTTTGTATCTTCTTATACATAATGATAAACATTACTGCTGTTTTTGGGCATTCTCACATTGTTCCGTGTTTCAACCAAATTCTATAAAAATGGAAAATCTAATTTTTATCTCATTCGTCTTCCAAACTTATGTTCTAAGGTTTCAGTAGGCTTGAAAACGGACTATATCGAGTCCGAAACGTTGCCACTTTTCAATGAAATAAAGTCTTTTTTTTCATCTCAATGACCTTTCCATCTGGAGACTGCTTTATAAACTAATCGAAGGTCGAAACTGAAGAAAGAGATGATTTACTAGAGTTCAGATGTGTAGAATAAGGTGGCCCTTATTTTTCACTTTTCGAATTTCTCTGCTCTCACCCCCTCGTTTTGTTTGTATGACAAAAAAACAAAACTCCTCCAATTTGAGCAAAATCGGTTGATATTTAGGGGTCGCTCAAAGACCATGAAGTTTCCCATTGATTTAACATGGGAAAAAGTCAGCTTTTTGTAAATCTAATATTTAAACGCGATAATATGTTACAAATAATTCCGTATTTTAGCATATTGTTCAGAATTTGTCAGAGAATAAGAATCAATCATAAATTTTGAGGTTGAATAATTTGAAGCCCCTCTTATGGGCCCCCAAAGAAAACACCATAAGTGACAAATGTGAATTTTACGTAATATTGCGGTTCATTTTCGCTTTTTAAAAGTTTTTTGACATAAATAATCATTGTTCGGCAATTTGAGAATACCCAGTCATTTGTTAACTAATATTCAATTGTTTAAACAATTTTAATTTGTTCAAACATTTAAGAGTATTTTTAAAAATTGAAGTAAAACATACAAATATGTCAATCTTTCGAAAAATAGCAACACAAAAATAAAAACAAGAAAACTGTTCAAGAAATTTTAATTTGTTTAAACATCTACGAGTATTCATAATGAACAAATCAGTACTTAAAAATATTGAAATTTGTCGAAAATTTAGTGAGAAAATGTTTCTCCTGCTTTTTTTAGGTACAATATATGTTTGAACAAATACATATTATCTCAATAAATGTAAAATTATTCAAACAAATTATTTTATTGTTATTATTGATTAAATAACTCATAATGTATAGAAAATACGTTCATTTCGCGAGTTAGCTGAAAGAAACAAATATTTCAACAAATTTAAATTGTTTAAACAATTGAATATTAGCTTTAAAATGACTGAGTATTCTTAAATTACTGATCAATGATTATTTATGTAGAAAAAACTGTTAAAAAGCGTCAATAAACAGCAATATTACGTAAAATTCACATTTGTCACTTATGGGGTTTTCTTTGGGGGCCCATAAGAGTGGCTTGAGATTATTCAACCTCAAAATTTATGATTGATTCTTATTCTCTGACAAATTCCGAACCACATACTAAAACACAGAATTATTTGTAACATTTTATCAGGTTTAAATATTAGATTTGCAAAAAGCTGACTTTTTCCCATGTTAAATCAATGGGAAATTTTATGGTCTCTGCGCGACCCCTAAATATTAACCGATTTTGCTCAAATTTGGAAGATTTTTTTTTTTGGGCATTCGAACAAAACTGGGGGTGAGAGTAGAGAAAATGTAGAACCAACACAAAGGCATTCTCTTCCCAAGAAGAATATCACAAACAATCTGCGTACACTAATAGAACACCTGAACAGCAAGGGTTTATCCATGCATCTGAACGCAATACTAACTGCAAACTCTTGTTTATTGTGCAGCTGTGGCAAACGTTAAAACGTTGTGCCGCAGAACTAGGCCTACAAATGCAATCTTTGCCCCAGGAAGGGATCGAGATCCGCCATGGAAGATCAGGTTGGATATGGATGTCAGCAAAACAAGGTGGAAATTGGGTCGATTGAATCAATATAAGAAAGGAAATAAAAGCAGAAAGCTGATACACCATATTACGAATGTCATCCACCTTCGATACATCGAGACATTGACACCAGAAATATTGGATAAGATCATAGACTCCCAACGGCAGATTTGATGTTCTTACTGCTAGACTGCGTCGATGCAAGAAAAGTAATGCAAGAAGGCAACAAAGTGGAACCTTTCAGGCAGATGAATGAAGGTTCTATTCAGAACTGAGTATAAAACAAAATAACCAGCAAGACACCGAAGTCCTTCAATTGGAAGATATCACTAACAATTGGTTTGATGTTTGGGAAAAAAAGAACAGAAGCAATTTAGACGCTATGTGGTTCCAACTAGAGTAGGCCAGAGCTAGCAATAACACTGAAATGGAGCTGACTAACGTCACAGCTTTAGATATTTTAGCAGTTTTGAAAAGGTTAGTATCTCGATCATTTACAACCAAGGGTAACTAGATGAATACGCATTCCGACGGGTATATTTCAAGGAAACTTCTTCAGTGCACCAGGGCTTTGTTTAGCGTTGAACCCCCATTAAGCAAGACACTAAACAGCATCTCTCATGCGTTCAGAATGCATGATAATGTGGATGGTCATCAAGTGACTCATCTTCTATACATAGATGATCTGAAGCTATACGATAATTCAGACCAGAAACTGCAGTAAGTAATCGATGTCACAAAGCAGTTTTCCAATTATATCCACATGGAGATGAGACTAGATAAATTCGGAACAGTTCATTTAACCAAAAGGGAATTAGGGACCGCAGAGCTAGAGAACGAGAATGAGATCGAAGCAATGACTGAAGGCGAGTCATATAAATATCTGGGTATTCTGGAATCGAAGGGTATTTAGCATACGATGGTTAATGAAAGCATAACGACTGCCTCTAATACAAGAATCAGATTGATTCTTAAGAGTTCTCTCAACATAGCAAACAAAGTCAGGTCCTCACGTACTCTTTTGGACTCATCAAATTGTCTAACACCGACCTTAAACGATCAAACAAAACCATTCGCGTACAAATGATGCACCACGGTGATTTGGCGATTAAAAGGGTAGTTCTACCACAGGTTCTACAGTTGCAAAGCTATTTTCACAGAAAGCGAGATGCTGCGCTTTACCACGTCCACGTCGAGCACCTCAAAACGTTAGATCAGCATGAAATGAAATGTGAAGCATCCAATTTTTGGCAGGGTTGTCTAGACCAGAAATTTTCACAAACATGTGTTACATCAAAACGTGGTTGACCGGTACCGATTATGTGGAGATTCCAACGAATCCATCGAGGATATTATTGATAGTTGTCGCTTGATGGCTCAGAGAGAATATAAGCACAAACATAATGATACGGCGGGTCAATATCAACAACTTGCCCTAAACTTAGGACTCCTAACAGAATGCATGTCTTTCTATAGATACATTCCAGTGTTCGTTCTAGAAAACGAAGATTACATCTTATATTAGGATGTTACTATCCAGACATTGCTTGCCCACTTAATCGAAATTTGCAGGCGACCTATTCAGCCAAGGCCCACAAGTATAGCGAGCTGAGGCATGAAGTAAAGACAATATGGAGGAATGTGAAACATGCATCTATTCATCCTATTGTGATTTCGGCAATAGGCAATATGCACGCAAGATTCACTGAACATCTTGAACATTTAGGAGTCAGTAGGGTACTGGCAGCAATTCAGAAGGCAGTTTTATTAAACATCTGTCGCATTATAAGAATTTTTCCAGACCATCAGGACGCAGGCGACTAAAAACCTGTGGAGTGGTGGATGGTGGCTCTAAGATAGCATCCAGAGGCAAACGTTGTCACCTCCAACGCTGACGATCACTGTGTCAGGATAACAGCGGTGAAAGACAAACTCAAAACTACACCATGTTCCTAATTTTGTACCTACAACATCATCGCAAAATATTACAAACATCGTACTAAATGAATTTATACACAGTAAAAACTTGGCATTGATTTTTATCTGGGATCCTTTTTTGGGCGTTCTAATATGGTCTCACAAATAGTCTTATTTTAGTATCAGTTTCTGTCTTGTTTAGTTTGCTAACTTCAGATTGACAAATGATCCGAGATAGCGAACTAAATTGATTCAGAGGGTGCATTGTTTCAATTGTTCCAAACTTCACTCTTAAAAAAAAAAAAAAAAAGTAGATGAATAGACCAGGGATCGAGACGATTTAGGTTAGACCATCCCGGGTACGGACAGAATTAAAATATTCAAAAAGTTTACTAAAATTTTGCAGATTTTATAAAATTAGTTACTTTCCATCAAAGCAGAAAGTTAACCTAAAATTTTGAAAATGATATTAATTTGGCAGATTTCCATGAATTTTAAAACAAAAGGAGTTTTTCGAGTTTCAAAATACGAATGTTCACCCCGAAAAAAGACTTTCGTATTGACTTTCACAAAAATATACCAGATTAATAACATTTTTAAAATATTGGTGTCAGCTTTTTGAATTTTGGGCCGCGAGTTCCTCTTTTGTAACACAAAAAACTTTCTCGTACAGACTTTGATGAAAATTTCTCAATTAAATAAAATTTTCAAAATTTATCTCAACTTCTTCTATTCTAACCTCAAATTCTTATTCTGTTACTTAAAACCCTACCTCTTAGTGACTGTCAGGGAAACTTACCAATTGAATAAAATTTGCAAAACTTTAGGTTGCTATTTTAAATTCTTGAATTTAGAATCAAAATTCGTATTATGAAACTTGGAAATCCCCGAAACCGCTCGTACTGACTATCATAGAAATCAAATAATGTGGTGAAATTAAAAAAATTTTAATTAATTTCTTGAATTTTGTAATTTTTACCCCAAATTTATTTTCTGTAACACGAAACCCCTCCTCGTACTGTCTTTAATGGAAACCTAACAGTTTTTAAAACGTTTTCAAAATTTTAGTCAAATTTATTAATTTTTGAATGCGGAATCCAAATTCCTTTTCTGTGCCCGAAACCCCTCGTACTGAATCTCATGGATATCTACCAAATTAATAAAATTTTCTAAATTTCAGTAAAATTTTAAAATGTTGACCCCTGCTTCGTGTTTTGCGCCAAGAAAATCCCCTCGTACTAATTTTCATTAAAAATCTACAAAATGTATAAGATTTTCAAAATTTTTGTCAAGTTTCTAAATTTTGACCTTAAATTTATATTCTGAGACTCGAAGACTTGGACTTAAAAAAAAAATGTACCAATTACATCGAATTTCCATAATTTAGGTTGCTTTTTTTATTTATGGGTTTTGACCTCAAATTCGTATTTTGCTCACTTTCATACAAATCTACCACATTAACGAAAATTTCAAAATTAGAGTCAACTTTTTTAATTTTGACCCGAAATTCGTATTTTGAGCCCCTATTAGCCACTTCCAGCTAAATTTCCTGGAAATCCAAAAAATATATACTGAAATTTCGAATATTTAGGTTGTTTTTCTAATTTTGAGCGTAAATTCTATTTCCTCGACTCATAAACTTCTGTATTACCGGCTCTAATTAAAATCCGCGAATTCATTAAATTTCTTAAATATTTGTGTCGCTATTTACAATGCTTGATTTTTAATCTCAAATTCATAATCCGCAACTCGAAAAATCCGTTAATGTCCTCTCTCTTGGAATTCTGCAGATTTACTGAATTTTCACAAAATGCAGGTCGCTTTTTTATTTTAGAATTTTATATTGGTAATTATTGGTTATTATTTTTTAAGGGACAATTCTCTAACACAATAAAATCGATAATTGTTTTACTGATTTTATTATTTTATGAAATGACACTTGAAAAATAAACACAAATTTGTAAATACAGTTATGGGGTTACGTTGGTTTCTAAACTTGACAGATTAGAATTTGTCTTATCAGATTTAGTGATTGACAGATGATACTCATTTCGAGCCTATTTCAATCCACAAATCGACCTTATTTTATTAGATTGGCGGATCATCTGAAGTTAGATTGTTTTGTTGCGTGAACTGTTTCAATACCGAATTAAGTTCTAAATCGAATCTTAGTTTTTACAGTGTAACATTCTTATCTTATAAGTCAACATGACTTATTGTTAATCCGTAGCTGATGATGAAAAACCGGATTCACTCTAGAACATGTTAAAAAATTCTTATAATATAAACCTCTGGAAATGAAACGGAATTTCCGAAGTCCTTTCAAAGTTGAGGGTTAGGAAACACGCCTCTTTTTTAGTCTTATCACCTGAGAAAGTTATTTGTTACTTCCTGGCATCTGATACTTTTACATTTTTTTAGTTTCGAAAGTTATTTATAGGTCAAAGGCTCAGAGAGGAGCCGTTCAAATATTAAGTAACACTCTTTAGGGCTTTGAGTGTTAAAAAGTTGAGGAAAGTTGAAAAATACGTTCAATGCGCGAGTGGGTGTAAAGCTCCCAAACATCACGTTATATAATACTTGGGTTCAGAACTTCATCACTTCAGAATTTTGATGTCAAACTTTAGGAACACAAGAAAATTTCAAACCAACTTCAAATTCAAAAAATTTCTAAACGAATTTACATAAAGGACGAGAAATTCTACCAGATTCAGAAAGAAAAGGATAAGTACCTATATTAGCCTAAAAATAGCATAATGGAACAAAGGTTTGACGCCTTTTTCATAATCTCCGTTTTTGATTTTTTCAAACCAGATACTCATAAGTTTGTCCAAAAAATGTCGTCAAATCAGTAAGGTACGTTTCGTGGCAATGGTTGCCCAGCTATAAGTATTCTTGACACTGGCATCTCCCTTTGCCCATTTCGATACTTCTTTATTCATTTTTCACCATGTCCGCTTGAAAAAATTGAAATTATAATTTTTCTAAATTTGAAATCGTTTAGAAGAGGTCAAGCGAAAATAAAAACAATTTGATGCCAAATATTCTTCTGAAGACTTTATTTATTCTCTTCATAGGAAAGGGCAAATTTATATATAAGTGAATTAAAAAGTGATATCCGATAGAGCTTTCTCTCCATTTTTCCAACGAGATTTTACTTCAATCCTGAGAATATTCTTTGCAAAGTGTGCAGAAAGTCTCGAAAAAAGGAAATCTTAAAGTAATAGAGAATAAACGTTGATCAATATTAAGGGTGTTCAAGAAAAAAAAATAAATCCGAATTTCGACTTTCATTCTCATTCTTTTGTTCGTTTCTTTTGGGTAAAAAATGAACAGCGTGAAAGGAGAAACGAATCGAATGATATTTAAATGAGGCTCGTTGCGAATTTATCTGTATTTACAAAAAATCTGAGTTTTCTCGAAAATGGGTTTTTTGAGAAGCTAAAAGTAAAAGTAATTTAAAAAAAATTATGATTTAAAAAAATCTCATTGAAATGAGCTGCATCTTTTGACTTCTGCATAATTTTACCATACGATCTGCAGTTTTCGAGACCAATCAATTTCTCTGCAAAAACAAAAGGCAAATTCGCGATAAATATCATCAGATTTATTTCTCTTTCCTCGTGGTTAATTTTTAAACTAAGAGGAACGAAAAATATGTTTAATGACATGATACACATTTTCAATTAATTTCAATTTATACAAATTTTTTAATAACATAAAATTAAATAGAAAATGACAAACTTGCATTTTAAATTTATAACTAAAAAAAATCACATGACAAAGGGAAACGAAATTATTATTTTTTTTGTTTGAACTAAACAGTTTTTTCTGTGTATAACTTTGATAATTTATCTTTTTTCAGAAAAAAGTCCAGTAAATAATGATATCTCATACAACTTTCTCTATATTTTCCCTACCAATAGCACAATGGGCCGGGAGACAAGAAGGCTTGGCCAGAAACTCAAGTATGAAATTTAAATAGATCAAATTATTAATTATTTTGTAGATACTTCAGAGTACTCAAAACTTGATTTTCACAATTATATTTGCATTACTCCATGTATTTTTGAATGATTGCGCAATATAAATATTGTCAGTCGTATTCCGTTTCTCTCCACACCTAAACTTTACACCAAAAATGAGAAAAGTGAGGTACCATTTTGTTCACTAAAATGTTCACTTTAAGTCTGACATGTGCCGTTTTGCGCGTTTCCATTTGTTAAAAAAAATAACTCAAAGTGTATATGTGCGCATTTAATCGTCGCACTTGTATAGAGATATTAAATGCACTCACGTACCCAATAACATCTATGCATAAAATTTGAAAATCTAAAATATTTTTAACACAAAACTAATAAAAATGATGTTTAATCATTATTATTGAAGATAATTATTATTATTTACAATTGTTATGATACATTACTCAATAAATTTGAAATTAAATGTAAATATGGGGAAACATATATTGATAAATAAAAAATTAATTATGAATTAATTAATATATAATGAATAACATAAGATGGTGAATAAGAAATTATTGAAATACAAATTACTATTTTATTATTATTTTGTTTGAATCTTAAGTTTCAAAATTTTCAATACAATTTTAGGAAACACTCCTAGACAAATCCGATGAGTTTTCTAAATTTTTGCCGCCACTTTGAATGCCTTATTTCAAAGTTTTTTATTGTTGACCAAAAATTCGCAATCAATGACGACGAAAAGCCCCGAGTAAGCACTTTCAGCACAGTTTTTCGATGTTTTCAATTTTGGCCAAGATTTTTGGGTCTTCTGGCCTATTGTGGAGCTCCTAAGCTTTCAAACGAGCCATAAAACTTCCATGTAACCCTAGAGGAAGAGGAAAAATTTCAATAGCCGGAAGCACCCTTACGCAATTCTATATTTAGAATTTTAAGTCTTCTCATTCTGAATTAAGTTGCAATTTAATTAACGCAATTTTGACCATTTTTAGGCCATAGTCTGAAGGGCAGGCAGATCCAGAGGAAAAAAAGTTGTCCCTCCATAGCTTCTGGTCTTTTTGAGTTTGAAATTTTTCTTAGATGTGATGAACACTCGATAGATTTATTGGGTTTCATTCTTGAATTTTTTCTATCAGTATTAAAACAATTTGCTCAGATGTTGAAATTTTTTCAGTAGAATTTCTTATGATAATAAATGCAAACTAATTTTTCGCTGAAAAGAAAGACTTTTTATATCAGTTCTTTTAATATGCTAAATATAACAACTTTAGTTTTCAAAGTAAATTTGTATAATGTTGTTTGAAAGAGCCTAATATACTTACTGTTGTACTAATTTTAGAATAGGAGGTTTTTGGTCAATATTCACAATACCAGAATATGCCCAAACCATTTTATTATGTATAGTAATGAAGATGGTTATTAGTTTCAGCCATGAATAATTTCTTCCAGCTTGAAGCGATGTACCATTTGAAGTAAAGCTGTAGAGACAAACTTTTATTTAAGCTTGGAAATGAAGCTAAGGTGTTTAATTCCGAAACAAGCTAGAAATGTAGGTAGTTTATTCTGGAATGCCATTTTTTGACCCCGGGTTAAATTGTTTTCTACTCGAAAGAAAAGTTACTTATAGTGGCAAAAATTATCCTTTTAGCCATGCAGTCTTTCACTTGAAAATTAAAGCTACCAATATGACAAATATAATTAATGTGTCAATCGAAGTAGAATGCTTGAGATAAAAGAATAGAAATTTCTCTAGAACACAATTGCGCCACAAATTAGACAGTGTTGGCCAAGGATCCTAATCTCAATAATCTTTATTTATTGTTAAAGGGAAAGGGGGCTAAATTAACATGCGGCTCGAAAATTAAACGAGGGGCAAGCTCTTTAAATGTTGTTCCATCATGTGATTGGTTAAATATCAATATTTTCTACGTTGTCACTGTTTTGATATGTATTTTATTATTTGTTTTGATTTCTTCTGTATCTCTCACATCAGTTCAGAATCATCGGGGTGCTTTTTTAAAGTGAGTCCCCTCGCCTCTC